>BPLR01004752.1:0-65997 GCA_021605095.1 Caerostris extrusa
TAATTGTGGGAGTTATTTAAGAAAATCATTTCTGCTTCTTTTAACTTTAATACTTTCTATCATGGAAATTTAGCCTCTAAAATGTGCCTCAAGGCAGAATGCTCAAGTTTCAGTTCTCCGGCAGTTCCATTATTTAATTATTTAAATGTACAATAAAACATCGTACTGAATGCATACAACTTCATAATTTTGAAGACAGCATGTAAAACATGAACTTTTGTAGTTGAAAATCACAGTAGATACTTAAGTAATTCTTGTAAACTCAAAATAATAACAGGTCTTTATTTGCTGAACAACAGTCAACCCCTTTGTACCATCGAAGCATATTACATTTCTTAATAATAAATTAGGCTGCACTTAGATTTTTGAATTAAAATTTTTCAGCAAAATCTATAGCTAAATCAGCTTGTTTCAATTCATTTTATAAGAAAAATGTAAATAAAATATTATGGCTCTGTTACTCTGTACAAAAAGTAGTTTCCGAATATTAACCAAACACTTCTGTGTCTTTCCAGATAACAGTTATTACGTGCCATTTTTAACAAAATTGGAACACTTCACACTAAGCTTAAAAGCATTTAAACATGCTGGAATACAACCATCAACAGCTACACTCTTTGATGAAGAGTAAAATATTGTCAACTATTGATTAAAATAATACTATAACATATTTGAAAACCGCGTATTTGGATAAAAATTACAATCAAAGGACAAGTTTTAAAAAAAATGTCAGTCAAAATATTCAAATACTTGTACTGTAGATTAAAACAACAACAAGATAAAACACATAAAAAGTAGTTAATGAAAACTACATATAAATCAGAAGACAACCAAACAGAATAACAAACCTCATGCACAATATACATAAACTTGAGCCTGTAGATCCATGCTGTAGTGGGGTCAGGGAATAGAAGTGCTTGCAATGATGAAAAGTCTTCCCAACACGCAAAGAGCTAGTGGGCCTTGATCTTGACAATTGGTTTGTGAAAAGAGAAAAGTGATTATAATTGTGACTGTGCCCGAAAGAAAAGATACACATACATCAAAGTGTGGTCAAAACATAGATTACAATGAATTTTTGAACAAACAATTTAATATACATACTGTGGCTCTAAGTTGTAATAATAAATATACTAGGTTGTGTGAAACAGAAAAATTTACAAGATGAAAAGATCCAGATAATATTCATATTTTCACACACACTTGTTGAAACTTTTACCGTATAAATAGTCGGAAGTGTAATGCAGCTGTGTGCCACGGCTGGCTTGTGCACCATGAAATGGTGTCATTTATGTGCTGCTTACCGAAAGAATACCGTACCCAGCAGTACTTTTTTGGGAAACTTAACAACATCAGCTGAAACATGCCATAGTTCTGCTACATATGGAAATAGTGGGTGGTCAAACCTTTTTTTTGACCTGTGTACGCCGTGGTGGCAATGGGGTTAGGTGGCAATCAAGGACAATGAAGGTCAACAATAATCCGGAACAATAGCGGCCGGATCCACCACACCCCATTTTTTCACTTTCTATTCATATTAGTTTTTATTGATGAATATTATCCTAGACATATTTTTGAAAATAGGGCACGATTTCCCTCAAATGAGCAAAACAAAGAAGTTGTCAACTACACTTGCTTGGTAGCAATTGTAGGAGCCCACCTTTTTTCCTCACGTGGACAACTGAGAACCAGAATGTTGGGGAGGGCCCTCGCCTTCACCTGGATGGGCTCTGTGCTCAGCACAAGGCAGCAGATACCAAGTAAAATGAATGTTAACCATATCGTGTCGTATTTGAATAGCCTGGTGAATTGCAGAAAGCATTTAACAATAAATTAAAAAGGAAAATAGTGAAATAATAAAAATGATGCTGGGCCTAATGAAGTTGCTACCTTTGTCAATATTTGCAAATCCATTTAGAACCAGCTGTGTATGTTTAGGATGAAAATTTGTCTATCAGCAGTTGAATGTCTAGCAGACAACAGGAAAATGATATGTTATATTTTTAGTTGTCTTAAATGGCAGAAAGGCTACCTTTTATAGCTGCTTAGCACTTTTTATTTATTAAATTATATTATTTCATATAGTATAGTAAATATAAAAAGTAGAATTCTTATTCCATTGTCGCCATCAATCTAGTGGTACTTTAGAAGGCCGATGGGCGACCACTTTTCCCTGTGCTACAAATCAGTCAAGAAAACTTTCAGAGCGTTTAAGTGCAGAGTCAAAGGAATTCCTTGCTTATCGTGGAAGACTTGAGATTTCTCACCTCAACAAAAGCTCATCTGCACACACCATGTAGTTCAACTGTTCTTACTTGTAATACTATAAATTTCAAATACATAAACAAGAGCAGTCAAGTTTGTCTAAAGATATCCTTTCATTAACAAATGAGACTGTTGGCTGTCAGCTTGTGAATTCTCCATTGGGTAAGATCGCTGCAGATTGTTGCAGCTTGTGTGAGCAGGGTCACCCGGATCCAGCCCACGACTCCAGTAACACAGCTGCCAGGGACAAACCATGCTGTCTAAAAGAGTGTCATTGTGTAGCCGATTGTGTGGCTAAAGATGAAATGTGTCACTGGGAGTTTTTTGGTCAGTAATAGTTACCAATTTAATAAGCAACTAGTTGGCCTCGTGAAGTAACTAGGGGGCATTTATGTATGTCAAAAGTATTTGGACAGATAATTTCTGCTTGATGTCATTCATAGAACAATTTGATGTCACTAGTTAGGATATGGAAAAAAGACACTGGACATTGAGCCAACTTGGCGACTAAAATGGTTACAACATTGGTTGGAACCAACACTGTAATAGCTTTCTTATGATTAGCAGGGGTCATCATAAAGCCTTAAGAAATGTGCATGGTCTCCATAAATACTGAAAGTCATAGTATTAATACATAAACAAATTTCGCTTGGCAACATTAATAACACATTGCGTGCCACAACACTTGTGATGAATTGAAGATGAACTCTTTTTTACACCTTTTCAAATTACAGTAAAATTCAATTGTTAGCTGCAAAAATTGGTGTAACAATAATGATAATTCTTTTTGAATAATAATAGTTGTAAATAATCTATAATACTAAAATACTTGTATAATAAAATATTTTCTGATGGTTTTTTACCACTACAGCACCAAAATATTTCTACTCTATATATTTTAACACCATGTCTTTTCTGGCCTGGGTCACAAAATACTGGGATTTAACACAGCTTCATGGGCCTCTTACATTGCTAACATACTTAGTATAATATCATCATACAGAAGGTCCGTACAGCCTCTGGCTTTAATACAAATAATTTTTATTGCTAATGAGACAGAGAGTCAGGATAAAATAATGAACAATTCAAATATAGACGAAGGGCAGTTTGTGTCATATCTAACAACAGGTGTAATGACACCCACCCACACATAGCCATTAATGTACTGAATACCCAGTTATTTCTTGAATAGGTGGTAAAAGAACATTGTTTGATCAAGAAAAGGTTACCGCTTAAACATCCAACTCACATGCGCTCACAATATTTCCGATAACATTAGTTTCTTTTGATCATGTTTCTTCGAAAATAATAAAAAGAAAACAAGCTGCAAAGTAACAAACTACTTAAAACACTTTCTTACACAATATTTATATATTACTTGAGAATGACACTTAAGCAATTTGTGTAATTCCATTACTATTTCTAGGTTAATTGTGCCATTAACATATAATCAATGAAAAATAATGAATATTTCAGATGCCCACAGAATCTCTCGTGACTACATTTAAAATAATACAGTGAACAAAAAATTTGCACAGAAATGGGATTAGCACAAAAGAGGAAAAATCTTTAAAAGATGGTTGATTAGCCGAGCTGTCTTGTCACTGTGTGCGTGAAGGAGCCTTTGGGGAAAGATTGCAGTCAAATAGCCAGGGATGGCGTCACGGATACGAAAGTAAAATCAAAAAGATATCTTTAAGTTGTATATATTTTGCTTGTGTTCCGTCTGTGTCAGATTATCCAATACATATGTGTCAATATTGCCAGCTGTTTTTTTTTTGAAATCTGACTTAATGAATCTTCTCTGTCACAGCTAAAACTTCATCTTTTGTTAACTTTTTATTTTAAAGAAAATTAAAAAAATAAAAGCTCAGTCTTCTTTAATTTTATTTCTGAGTATCATTTTTTTTTCTGTCTCCACACTGTGTGATAGACAGGGCTGAATATGGAAGGAACCCCTGGTTGATTGGGGCTTCCCAACAGGTAATTTGACAAATTATTTTAACAATATTATATATATATGAGTATATATATAGAAGGGGAAATGTTGGCCTTGTAAATATTGTAAAATGCCATAACTGAGCACTCTCCTCAAGATCTTAGACTTGAGATTTTTACTTAATAATTTAAAAATATTTCTTATAACAATATCTATTAGATATGGGATATTGAGCACCATGGTTGAAAATGCTGACAGCCACATCATTAGAAAGTATTTGAATAATTTTGAAGTAATAACTATAATATATATCCAAATAATAATGACTATGAATACTCCACACACCATTTTGCCAGTAATTGATCATGCAAATAAATTCACCTTATATACTTGCGATAATATTTTATGTTGTTGTACTTGTAATGAAAAATTAGTATAAAAAAGTAATATAAGTAAGTTATTAGCATATATGACTATTGTATAATAAAATAATTAAATAGCTTGTTAAACACATGAAAAACAACATAGGAGCAATACAATATCATGAAGCCTGAAAATCATCAGGCTCAGGTCAAAGGGAAAATAAATACAAAATGTCACTAATTAAATGTACTTTTTTAGAAAATAACAGAAAATACAGCCAATTGTTACCTCTTAAAAAAAAAAAAAACACCTCGGACTGTTTGGGAGTCATTTCTTGGACCCTGCTCTGTGTTTGGTCAAAATCAATGTTGACTTGGCCATAAAAGAATGAAATAATAAATAGTCGTGGACAATAAAACTTTATCATCATATTGCCATTTTGTTATTGCAATACTATAGATGAGTAGTTCTTCAACTAAAAATAATACAATGTAAAGACTACAATGATATTAACTATCTTCATGACAATAACTGGCTAAGATTTCCAGTAGACTATCTTTCAGTAATGTAATGGTTAGTTTCAGTTCAACGAGTAAACAAAACATGTTTGATTTAGAATGAATGTTAATGACATCAAATCAGTATTTGTGACATCAAACATTTAAGCTTAGCAAATTAAATAACAATGAAGGGTAGGCTTTGATAAACAAAATAAGAAAGGTGCTTCACAGCAAAGCAACACAATTCATGGGCCTGAAAGGGCTCGTAAATACCATTCAGCAGGTATGGGCCTTCTCCAATCAGATAAAATGGTTACACATTATAATAATATTACTGAGCTTATAGAAAATGATCAAATAATGGGGGAGAAAATTTTAGTCTGAATACGGCAGCAACTAATCTACTGGAAATATCTAAATGAAATAGCAATGTAGTAATATTGAACTCACAAAATGACACAGCCACCACATTCTCCACGAGCTTTTTTGAGGATAGCTTGCATAGAATTTATAATGTGTACAGTATTGGGTTCATGATTTTTTAAATAAAAATTTATTTTTTTTTGTCTTTTATAACAAAGGGGTACATCAATAATTCATTATGAAATTATTTTGCGTTATTCATCGAGAGCAAGATACGCTTGTGTCGATACTCCTTGCTTTATTTAACGTCGGGTTTACAATAATCTCCTCATCTGGCGCAATTTGACTATCTTCAAACAAATCTTAGTGGAAGATATTAGTTGTCTGGTTATTTGGTTAATCATCGTGCAATATATTGCAAAGTTTTTCAGCACACATCTGCTCACCTATTTGCTTGCCGACACTTGGGGAGCTCACGCTCGTGAAGACACTTGTTCAGGATGGAGCTTTGTCGATTCAGAAACTGCACTTAGGGCATTGCAGCTTTAAAAAAATTTGGTGATTATATTAAACACATTTATTTAACAGCTTGTTAGAATGTATATTTCTTCGTTTTTTAATTCAATTTTCATAGCTTATCAAAACATTTCACATTATCTCATATATTTACTTTTCAGAACTCCCAGATCAGTATAAAGACGCTTACGTTTTCAGCAGGTATGGCTGCTATATTTTAAAGCTTTAAAATGTCTTGATACATCTGCAGAATGCAAAGTGATGAAATATTATGAATGAAACATAAATAAGTCTTGTGTTAATTTAAATGTAAATTTGCATGACAGCGCAAATGTTGATCTTTCGCTATTCAGTTTAAAAATACACTTAGATGGGCTGGCACAATTGGCGTGGTTGGCCCACTGTGCAAAGGAGAATACTCCTTTAAACTTCTATCTATCTCAAATTTTTCATATCCATTGACCATACATTTCACATCTTCGTTTCTTTTTTGTTATGCCTGTTTTTCATTAAGTTACCAGTATTTTTTATGATCTGGTAATAATGTTGTAAGAGTGTTTCATATTTCAATATACAAAATAATATAAAATATCAATCAAGGTTGTGATGATACGTATAATTTGAGTTATATATGCTTGACAATTGCTGTATAATACTCATACCACAGGAGATTTTTATCACATATATTTTTCTGTACTCACAGTGCCTATTTTTCTTTATGCTTTCTGACTGATTTAAAATGTATGGTCATAAGAAGGAAAGTAATTTAGCTTGTGGGTAGTTTGTCATAAGATAACACTTGCCAGTACCCAATGTGCCTTTCGTTGGGTCATCATGTTGAGTTTTTTTCATTCATTTTATTAGTAGTAGACTTATCACGTTCTTACTAAAATATAATCGTAACAACCGGGAAATCCGACAAATTATTGACTCTCATACAACTGTAAAACACAACCAAATGGAATATTTTCTGCCACATCGATTTATTTAGTCCGACATTCACCCTCACCATGTGGTTTCAGTGAGTGCCTAGTCGCTATCAACTATGAATGAAGTGGAATAATCAAAGTTATTCATCTGATGTGTAATCAGAAAATTTACTTTGAGTTGTGATTTCACAACAGAAGTGGGAATTTGAGGTTGGGGTGTTTATAGAATGCTATACACGAGCAGCCCAGTGACAACAAAGATTTACATTAGCAATACTGCATGCTTCAGACATACAGCTTTCAAAGAGTTGACTCTGCCACCCATAACACTTTTGACTGCCACTAGCAGTTACCTTATGCAGAACATATACATAGACATAGATTGTACCTCCAAATTGTTTCACATTATATATATGTGCATATATATATACATATACGTGAGCAAATTTAGAGCACAATATGTGGATGTAATAATGATGTCTACACGTGCTAAAATACCAGGCCAATAATACAAAAAAGTAAAATAAGTAAATTTCTGACAACTGCTGTGGCCCTGTACTTAAAAGTTGTAATAATAAAATCAAATTTAAAAACCACATTTGTCAAGTTCATTTATATCAAGTAGCGTAACCAATGTTTCCCAAGGGCTTGACATATGCCTTGTCAAGCCTCATATTTTTGCGTTGTTGTTTTGTCATCGTATACTTTTGGGATATATGAGTTCACAAAAGTCATTGAATTTATTCACAAATTCTTCAGCCGGGGAACAGGTCATAAAACATAGCCAAACATGCTGATGTATTAGAAAGATGGTCATTGGAAGTCATGCAGAAAATAAATTTTTTAATATTTCTCTTAGCTTTAAAATGAGAATTAGCAACAGAAGCTGGATTGAGTTTGGAGAATATGAACACTTTTCACAAACAGCTTTTTATGAAAAGTATTTATTATTTTTAAATTTTTATCTGTAGAAAACAGATATGATGGTTTCTTACAGATAAAAATTTAAAGTAATAAAGAAGCACAATACTTCTTTCATAAAAAATGTTTGTCAGAAAAAGTGTTATATTAAATTCTCCAAAACTAATCAATTAGCCTCTGATAAATACTCTCATTTTAAAGCTAAAAAATATTAAAAAATTTATTTTTTCACATGACTGTGTGGTTTTGAATTTTTTTCTCCTATTATCAAACATGTTTGAGGAGATAAGCTATACTGTAATTTTATGAGCTATGACATTTAATTTGGAAAATTTGTGAAATAAATTCAATGACTTTTATTGAACTCATATATCTGTAAAAGTTTATACATTGACAAAAAGAAACAACAACACTTTAAAGAAGTATAATTTCAATAAAAGTATATAATATTATAGAAGCATTGTTAATACAACTACTTGACTGCCAACTATTATAAATGAACTTGGTAAAGTAATGGTTTTCTTTTTTTTTTTTTTAAATTTTGACCTTTTATTTATTACAACCTTTAAAGGCAATTTTTTTAGCAGTTTAGCAATAAGCAGAAATTTTTATTTTACTTATTTACTTTTATTATTATTTATTTTTAATTATTTTTTTGCATTTTAAGAGCTAGATTCCATTAACACATCCACAGCATACCTAGTACTCTGGAATTTGCTCCATTATATATATATATATATACATATATATATATAAAGCAAAATTTAGAGTACAAGTATATATATATATATATATATTCTTATAAAAATAACTCAATACTAAATTAGCAGGTATCAAAATATTATAGAATAGCAGTAGTCAAGCAAAAGAAAGCTGTAAATTTTAATCACAAATATGCAATATTTGTAATGTCATAAATCTTGGTTATTAAAAATACAATAGCATCTTTTAGACCTTTCATTGTTGATTAAAAGATAGCATTCTACTCAAACCTCCTTTCACTCATCTTTTGTTAAATAATAACTCGTGGTCTAGTTCTTTTGATTACACATCAGAGGAATCCGATTATTTCACTCATTCATAGCTGATAGCATTTAAAATTGGATTACCCCCAAACTACTGCTATGAATGAAGTGGATAATCAGTTTATTCATCTGATGTGTAATCAGAAATATTCCATTTTTGAGTTGTGATTTTGCCAACAGAAGTAATTTTACGTAACAATAATTTTAAACGTTTTTACAGTTGTTCTGAATAAGGATTATATATTTTAGTTAAAAAAGAACTTATTATTCATCTACTGCTAATATAAATGAACTGAATTAAATACCAAAAAAAACAAACTATGATATTTAATAATGAAAAACATTAAGGTATAACAGAATGTTAGCCTTATGAAGGTAAACTGCCCACAAAGCTAAATTATAGCTTAACTCTAATCCTTATGTTATAGGCCACATTATTTAATAAATCAACTAAAACATAAAGAAAAAATGCTATTTTACAAAGTTTTGTGAAATTTTAAATAAAAGGGAAATGGGTAAGCGTGATTAAAAGTCCTCCTGAGTATAATTAATTATACAACAAGTGATTCAAACATATAACCAAATATGCAGTATCATCTATAACCATTGATTGATGGTATGAAACATTTTAGTTATAATGAAAAAAATATAGAGAAACCTCTTGCAACCCAGTTATTGTTAGATCATAAAACACTTCAATTTCTAAACAACTAGTAAAAAACAAACAAAGAAAGAAACGAAAGTGTGAAATATAATTAATAGATATGAAAGAAAATTTGAGATAGATAGAAGTTTGAATCTTTATAAGGGTATTCTCCTTTACTTTTAGTGGAAAAATTATTTTTATCTTAATTTGTGCCGCAAAACACACATCACAAATTGTGTATTTAAACCAGATAAAACAAAAAAGTAAACATTATGCACACTGGTATACAAATTTGATTTAAATTAATGTAAAACTTATTTAGATGTTTCATTCATAATATTTCATGCACTTTTTCCATTCTGATATCAGATTTTAAAAGCTTTAAAAAAAAATTTCACGAGCATACCCTGTACAGAGAAACGTAAACAGTCTTTATGCCCTGATCGCCAAGTTCACAGAAAAGTAAACAAACAAAGATGTAAAAAAATAATGAAATAATTTACAGTAGAAACAATAGAAATTGAATTAAAAAAACGAAGAAAAATATACATTCTAGCATTTTCAAAAGCAAGCTGTTAAAAAAAATGTGTTTTAATTAATACTAAGATTTTTTTAAAAAATATAAATACCTCTAAAAATGTAGAAATCAAATACGGATTTTCATTCTGAGTCGATAAAATCTGTATCCGGTATGTTTGAACAAACCATTCTTCACGAGCATTAATTCTAAATATAATGATCGGCTTAAGCAGAGTAAATAGGTAAAAACTAGATAGTTATTAAACAGAAACTTTAATATATTACACGATGATTAATTTAAGAATAGCTAAAAATTAACTAATAACTTTTCTAAATAATTTGTTTAGAGATTAGTCAAATTTGGTGAATGAATACGGGGTGATTAGAAATTCAATAATAAAACCCGACGTTAGAGTAAAGCAGAATATCGACACAAACGACGACCATCTTGTACTCGATGAATAGCTTTTAAAAAATAGTTTCATAATAATAAAAATTATTAGTGTCTATATTATAAAAGACAAAAAAAATGATTTTTATTTAAAAAAATACATGAACAGTACTTTTGAAATTAAGATTTCATTTATTACACGTTATCGAAATTTATGCAAAAACATCGCGCAGGCGGCTGTCGAGAGGTTTACCGCATGGAGGAGTCCAGTGGAAGCAATCATTTTGTGAGTTCAATATTTACATTTATAGTATTTCATTTAGATATTATTTTTAAGATTAGACACTTTTAACACGTATTCAGTTCGTTTTTCAATATTTGATCATTATTTTCTATAAATTATTGTATGTTATTTATAAATATTGTAACCGCTTATGTGTTGGAAGATATGCCTGTATGAATAAGTTTAGCAATTTTCAATTTATGAATTGTGTTATAACTTATGCATATGTAAGTAGAAAACACCTTTTAATATTTTGTTTATCAAAGCCTACTTATCGGTATTTGAACGATTTGAATTTTATTGCAAAAGCAAATGTTTTGAGTGAAATATAAATACTGATTTGAGAATATTATTAACATTCATTTTTCTACTAAATCAAATGTTTTGTTTACTCGTTGAATTTTAAAAACTAACGTATAAAAAAAAAAAAAGATATTATCTACAAATCTTAGTAGTTAGAATTGTATGAAGATCGTGTAAAGAGCCCGGGCCTCGGTATGAATCTTTATTTATTATTATTTTGAATTGAAGAACTCTCATCTATAACTATTACACAATAAAAAATAATTTATATATTTAAATATGATTGATAAAAGTTTTGTATTTTTTTTTTTATTTATTTACATTATTTCATTCTTTATGCAATCAAGTCCAACATTTGAGTTTTCTCAACTAATTGAGCGTATTTTTTAAACTTAGCAGAATTCAAGAAATATATTTCCCAAAGTTTTTAAATGATTTCTGTGTATGATAGTCGGGTGTTTTTTTTTTTTTTTTAAATTTGTAAATTAATTTGTATTTTCTTTTTGTTATTTTAAAAATTACATTTAGTTAAACATTTTTTGTATGTTTTCCTTTTGATAATTTTTGATGATTTTAACCATGATGTATATAAATGTTTTTATGTTCTCCATATGATTTGACTGTATGACAGCAAAAAACAATAATTATTTTTATTATACAATATTGAATCATATATGCTGTAAAAAAAGATTTGAAACTTTTATATTAAATTGCTTTATATATAATTTTTCATTTAAATTTTTAACCCAACTATAAAAATATTTCACTTAAGTATAAAATTGAAGATTTATTAATAATTTGCATGATCAATTGCAACTTAAAAATAATTAATGGCAGATTGAAAAAAAGCAATTCATTTATTATTTGATATATATTTATAGTTATTACTAAATTCTCAAATTATTCAAAATACTTTTCTAATGTAATATTCAGCATTTCTTTAAGCCATGAAATTTGTATATATCTACATAGTAATTAAATTAATATCTAATAGATATTGTTATAAGAAATATTTTTAAGTGAATAGAAATTAAAAATCTCAGAAATTCATAAAATTTTAAGGTCTTGAGATAACTCAGTTATGGGCATTTTATTATAATGACCTTTATTATAATGACCTAAAAGAATATAACAACAGTATATATATATATATATATATATATATATTGTATTGTTAGAAGAATGAGTTTGTCAAGGTTGTTATATTAAAATTTTAGTCAATACCGGGGTTTAAATTTTATATTCATTTTGTCTATCCTATGAATTAGTAAGGATAGAAAAAAAAAAATTGTATATTGGTAGAAATAAAAAAAAAAAAAAAGATTTCTTTACAAATTTATTTTTTTTTTAATTTTTCTTTAAAATTAAAAAGTTTTCTTTAAAGATAAAGTTTTTGAAACATTTTATTTAAGAAGAGATTCATTAAGTCAAGATTTTTCAAAAAAAAAAAACAACAACAATATTAATTTTTATGTCTAATGATAGATAATCCTGATAACAGTTGGAACAAATAAAAAAATATATACAACTTAAGTGTCTCTTTGATTTTTACTTTCCTTATCAATGACCTCATCCACAACTTCTATTGTTTTTCACAATCTTTCTAAAAATATCCTGCCTTTGATTGTTTCATTTGTATGTTTCAGCTATCAAATTATCTTTTTTTTAAAGATTTTTTCCCTCTTCACAGTATAATTACATTTCTGAATTTTTAAAAATTTTTGTTATAATTATTATTTTAAATGTAAGTTACTTTTAAAATTCAAGATTTATAATTGAATCATCTAAGTATTCATTATTTTTCATTGATTATATGTTAATGAAAAACACAATTAACTTAGAAATGAATAATGAATTACACAAATTTAACTTAGAAATTCATTCTCCAAGTTGTGCCTAAAAAATTATTGTAAAAGAGTGTTTTTAAAAGTAGTTTACAACTACTTTACAGCTGTTTTCTTTTTATTGTTTTCAGAGAACATCTTTTATCATGATTCGTAAAAGAAAAATTCTAATGTTTATCAGGAAAGTAAACTAATTGAGCACATAATGAGTTGGATGTTTAAACGGGATAGCCCTTTGCGGTCTAGTTTTCGCAAGTATTCTTTTACTGTGCTGCCTAAATTACCAGAAGGAGCATGCTTGGAGGTATTTCGAACACATTGGCAGCAAGCTTATGCTATTATTGAAAAGATTGGGTTAGTATTTTATGTTGTTAGATATATTTTTTTTTAAAACACTTATATAAATCTATATTTGGATTGTTCAGTATTTTTTATGCAACTAAATTTTAGATCTATTTTTCATTAACTGATAAAGTATTTGTAATAAAGCCAAGAACATGTAATGCAGTTGCTCTCTTTATGATGATATTATATAATACAGTAAAATAATGTTAGCATTAAGTAAAATTACATAAACAATATCTGTATGTTAAATTAGTGACAATATTGTTAGAAAACATGGTGATTAAAAATATATAGAGTAAAGTAATTTTTTTGGTGCTTTTTAGTAACAATTAAAAAGAGTATCAAATATTTTATTTATTTTAAAAATTATTTTGAATATTATAGATTATTTTAACTAGCCAATTAATTTCAAATCCATTATTATTTTTATAATTTTGCACCTTTTAACAATTGAAAGTTACACATAGTTTGAAAATTGAATAAAAAAAGAAGTTCATCTTCAATTCTGTATCACAAATGTTATTGGCATAATAATGATACCAATTAATGTTGCCAAACTTGAAAATTTGATATGTATTGCTTTCTATGATAGCAGAAATTATTTATGGAACCATGGCACAGCTTAGTTCTTAAAACTATGGTATTTATATATCTATAGAGAAAATATTACAGATTCAGTTGGTTTAACTAATGTTAATATACATTTTAGTCATAAGTTGTGCTATTATCAGACTGTCAAGTGTCTTCCATAATCACTAGCTTGTGACATCAAATTGAATGAATCTATGGATGACATCAAATAGAATATATCCATCTTTACTTGGTATACATAAATGCCTAGATTTATACAACAATGTAACTTACTTGAGGTAACTAGTTACTTGGTAAATTGGTAACTAATTACTTGGTAAATCTAGTTATTTTATTTCATTTCATGTTTAATATTACCCCAATCTGACTACAATGTTTTCTTTTTTTTAGATCTTGGCAACATGGTTTATTACCAACAGCTGATGATGTTACTGGAGTCATTAATAATTTGGATCAGATGATTACTCTCCTTTTACAAGAAGCACAACAATCTGCAGCTTGTCTTACTAATGGAAATTCACAAGCTGACCCTGAGCCAACAGGACCCCTTCTCAGTTATTTGTTAATGGAAGGATGTTTAGATAAACTATTCTCTTGGTCTGTACGGACAGGAGAATTTGTAAATATTTTAAAATTAGAACAGTTGAAATTTTATGAGGTTTGTGTGCAGATTTGAACTTTTGTTTATCATTACAGGGTGGAAAATCTACTCCAAAATTCACCCCTTGCTACATTCTACAAAAACAGCAAAATTCATATTTCTGCACCAAACTATGCAAAAATGAGATTTTCTTTATTTTGATTTAATAACACAGGGAAAAAATAGTCATATATCAATGAGCCAATCCTCAGCCTTCTCTTAAAATTGCCACTAGATTAGTGGCAGTTAATGAATGGAATAAGAGTTCTACTTTTATGAATTTACTATACTATATGAAATAATATAGTTTAATACAAATAAAGGCTTATACTAAATAATTTTATATTATTGCTAAGCAGTATAAAATTTAGTATATGCCTTAAAATTTAAAGAACTTTTAACCTAAAAATATGCTGCTATGAAAATCATTTTTTGATTTTCCACCCCTGTTGATGTTTATTGTCTAAATGTTCATTTTGATAATATGATAGATAAAAATTTTCATCTAAATAAAACTTATGAAATTTTTTGCTGGTTGTTATTTTTTCTATCTAAATCATTTTTGCATGTGTAGATAAAATTAATATTTAGAATTTGTAGTTAAGATTAATGCATTTTTTTTATTATTTTGCTATTTTATTTTTTAATTTATTGATTTTAAAATTTCCTTCTCAGTTCACTAATTTTATTCAAATACATTTTGTTATAGTTAACAATTCATTTTTTTACTTTAATTATCTGCTGTACTATTTGTATACTGAAACAAATTACATCAAATTGAAAGAAGGGAGGGGGATTATCCTAGTATTATAATTCTCAATTGTCTGTGGGAAAAAAAAAAAAAAAAAAAAAAAAAAAGGTGATACCTCACAATTTAACACCAAGCAAAATTCAATAGTTTATGACTAACTTCTTGTTTTTGCTCATTTATTATGAGGGAAGAAATCATTGCTTATATTTTCAAAAATAATATGTCTAGGATAAATTATTCATCAATAAAAATTAAACAAAAATATGAATAGAAAGTTGAAAAAATTGAAATTTTATTAGTGGATCAGTTTATATATTCAGTTAATATTTGGTAATACATACATTTATTAATTATGATTGCCACCCCTAGCAACTAAATATATAATAACGTACAAGTCATCCAAAAAAAAATTTATTTTTATAATTTCCATATGTAGCTAGAATATAGCATGTTTCAGCTGATGTTGTTACTTTTAAAAAAAAAAATACACCTTGAATTTTATTTTTCAAAATTGATTCTTCAGTTAAATAGCACATAAATATTTTTTTCCTGTTTTCATGGGTCGTATAAAAAATTTATTCATGATTTTTTTATTATTATTATGCTCTTTTACTAATACATTTTCACTCCATTTATTTATACGATTAAAAAGTTTTAACTTTTAGAACTTCAACCTAAATTTGTGTGTGAGGAATATGAATATTATCTAGTTAATTCTTTTCATCTTAATAAATTTTCTGTTTTTCTATAACTCTAGTATATTTATTATTACAACTTAAAATTTTAATTGTGAACTTAATATTAAAATTGTTTGTTCAAAAATTCACATTTTGTAATATGATTTTTATTACACTTGATAATATGTGTATCTTTTTTTCTTTCAGATTTTAGTCACAAATTGTCATCAAGACCTTCTCTTTCACAAACCAATTGTACGTCCTTTGTTAAGGTTACTAGCTTCTTGCGGTGATTGTGTTCCTGTAGAGGTTGAAAAGAGACTCATCATTTTACTAAACACTCTATGTGTTTGCCTCACTCAATTCCCTGATTTACTGCAAGTATTTTTTGGTGCAAGCTCTGACCATGGATCTACAAGGTCAGAAAAACGAGACATGTATGTGTTAGTTGCATGGGTTTGTTGTTGCATTTTTATTTTAGTTTATATTTCTGATTTATGTAGTTTTCATTTATTAATACTTTTATGTATTTTATATTTATTTATTGTTTTAATGCAATTTTTAAATATAAGTTATTTGAAGGAAATGTTTTATTTATTTTTTTTTTTGGCTTAATCCTTGATTATTGTTTTATCAAAAATATATACAGTTCCACATTTTAAAATTGTGTTGTAATTTATTATTTAATCAATAGTTATTTTTAATATTTTTACTCTTCATCCATTGCCTGTTTCATTTTTGAGAGATATAGAAGCCATGTTGTATTCAAATAGTTTAATATTATTATTCAAGCATGACTTATACAAAATGCTTTTAAAATTGGAATTAGATAATGTGAGAAGATGTTCCAATTTTGTTAAAAATAATTTTTTCAATAATGTAATTTATCTAATTTTTAAGTGTTTAGTTAATATTGTCAAACTATATCATTTTTTAAAATTAATACCAAATTATAATATTTTATTTATTTTTCTTATAAAAATGAATTAAGTAAAGCTGAATTTTAATATAAGTTGCCTTTGAAGTTTTTGAATGTATTTTATTTCAAAAATCCTAAATTAAATAATTTAATTATTAAGAAATAATTATTATGCTTCAGTAATTTTTAAAAGTTTAGCAAGTGCAGATAATTTGAATATTTTAATTCAACAAATAGGATTTATGTTATTATATATTTTGAGTTTAAAAGTTCACTTTAAAATGTCTACTGTAATTTTCTTCTAAAGTTATGTATACATGTAATATAAAGTTATATAACAAAAAAGTTTGTATGCAGGTAATTGCAATGTTTAATTATTGTACATTTAAATAATTCATGTCGGATTTCTCGTATTCGAGGAGCTTGTAGAAACTTGAATATTCTACTATGAGCATTTTTAGAGGCTAAATTTCCATAGTAGAATATTAAAGTTAAGAAAATGAAAAGCAGAAATGATTTTCTTAAATAATACAAATTTAAATTCTTTTATTTTTAAATATTATAATTGTTATATTTAATCATTTTAATATTACAAAACCATTAGCATGATATGCTTATTGATTATACAAAAGTTATCTTTCTGAAATGTTTTATAAATCTTAAATTTTTCAGGTGTATGAAAGAGAAAAAAAAATTTATTTCTCATATGAAAATTTTAGTAAATTATATTTAATTTAAAATTATATGCAAAGTACATACTTAAGAAATTTATAATTGAATTGAATTTAAAAGAAACTTTTTCCCCCTTATATATTTTGATGATACTTTAATCTAAATTTGATTTCATTATTTTCAAAAATTTTTCATTAAAAAGGTATTTTTAATATATTTATTTTTTTTGGGTTTTTAATTTTTTTTTCCCTCTTAATACCTTTTTGTTCATCGAGAAGGAGCGATTGGTCAGCAAGCTAGAGATGCCTTATTACTGTGCATGGCCTTGTCAAGACGAAATGAAAGTATTGGTATCTACATAGCAGAACATTCAAATTTTTGTCCTGTAAGAATTCAAGTTACTTTTTTGTTTTATATTATGATGCTATTATAAAGATATTCAAATATTTTCTATGTTTTATGTCATATATGTCTAATACTAACTATATTGGTTATGATATCTGGTTGAAAATTGGTGTCTACATTAATTGAAAAAATGAGCATTATTATTGCAAATCATATTAAAGATCACTGTTAATAATTTTATAGCATTAAAATGTAAAAAAAAAAATTTAATATATATTGTTTACCTCTTATAAATTACATTAATTTTTTTCATTTAATAATATTTTTTGTTTACTTTTTATGTAAAATCTTTGCATTGAGTATTTTCTATTTTATTATATGATTTCTATTAGCAAAAATCCTTTATGAGTACTTATGTACTGACTATTTATATACTTATGCATTACTTTACAAAATCCTTTTATGTCTAAAAGTTTTGCATCATTTGGTGTTTAAAGTTTTTTAAACTATAATTTATTTTTATATATATATTGAGTCCATTCTGTAACAACACATATTGATATCATTATGTCTGAAGTAATCATATTTCAATGAATTCCTCTTTTTTTTCACTTTTTGATATTATGCATTGAAGCTGTTGTTATTAATATGCACTTCTATTTATGGAATTGCCTTTTTTATTAGAGCGATGCGTTTGTTTTCTTTTTGCATCCCTAAACAAATATATATATAATTTCTTTATTAAGCGAAATGCATTCACCACTCATAGCCAAGCAGCAATGTGAGCTTAGCATGCAAGAAAGTTAAGGTTCAAATCTGCTGATGGCATAGTTGACACTCTTTTCAGAAACAAGAAGAATCGAAAGCTATTGTAGCAATGTGTGTAGAGAATCTTGCATCAATTGTCTGGTGGGAGTTTACTGGGTGTTTTCCCATTTGGCATGCAAATCAGGGCAGTTACTCCTAAAAAGCCTCCCCCTCAACATCCATCAATGGGCTGTTCAAAAGTAGAGGCCTATTAATGCTTCATTTTCATTTTTCTAATTAGTGGGGGATACATAACCCTAGCTATGCAGGTGGTGTGTGGAGAAAAATAGAAAGCAAAATGCATTTAAAGTTTAAAAATATGTATGTATTAATTAATTTGATAAAAATCATTCAAATAGATATTTAATTTATATTTTATGAGAAATTAGATTTTAAAATATAAACTTTTTTTAAACTCAAGGTGCTAGCTACTGGTTTAAGTGGGCTTTATTCTCTGCTACCAAGGAAACTGCCAGAAGTAGCAGAAGATTGGCATCAATTTACTCCTGAAGATATATCTGAAATACCTGAACTGGCAATGTTTTTAAACTCCTTAGAATTTTGCAATGCTGTAATTCAGGTAAATATATTAAATAAAAATTTTATTCTTAAGCCTTCTTTTGAAATTTATATGTTTAATTAGATCCATAATAACTTGGAAGTTGTTAATAATTGATTTAAGTGAAGATCTATCTTAAATATTTAGATACTATGAAGAATCATTTTTTATTAATATATATATATATTGTGCTATGGATGTTTGTAGTAGTTCGGAATCCACTTTAACCCATAGGTCCCTGTATAAATTTGACTATAGTGCATTGCTTCTGATATCCCTACCCTATAAGGCTGGCATTTTTACCCTATAATAAGAAAACATTTTGTCTCGAAATCTGCCAGTACGCAGGTGGCTTTGGCAAACCATGGAGCTGTTGCACAAGAAGTAGAATATATATATAGAGTATTATGGAATAAATTTGACAGATAGAATTAATAAGAATAAGGAAAGATAGAATTAGAAAATGTAAATCATATAAATTTTTTATCAGGTTTTTTTAAATTTCTCTTAACTTTATAAATTTTTATCTTCACTTAAAACAATGTTTTATAATATGATGCAAAAGTAATTTAAAGCGATTCACATTATCAAATTTTTTATGAAAACAGTTAATCAAGCATTGATAAAGGAATATATATATAAATATGTTGAGAAAGAAATAATGAAATTGCAACTATCAACCCTCCCGCTTCCAATACAAAATTGAAAATAATATATAGTATTCAATCATTAAGGTGTTTATCGAAAGCTAAGGGAACTTATAATTACGAAAGCTAATGGTAGCTTAACTTATGAAAGCTAATGGAATTTTCAACACTTATAACAAAAAAAGAGCAACATATAATGTTTCTCTTTTTTTGTTATAAGTGTTGAAAATTCCTTTTCATTACTATGATCTTTATAGTTTTTTTTTTGGGGGAGGGGGAATATTAGTTTGTTATAATATTTTAATTAAAAATTATCTGCTTTATAGGTAGCACACCCTTTAGTACAGGAACAATTGATGGAATATTTGTATCAAGGATTTTTAGTTCCAGTTTTAGGACCTGCATTACATCAGGTATGCTGAGTGCTTAATTATAGCATGTTCATTTATTCTTACTGTCGTATATAAAGGTGTTTTTTTTTTTCATTTTTACTACAATAAATTTAATTTGTTTATATTTTATTTCTGATCGTTTTGAAAAACACTAGATATGTAATTGTATCTGTTGTCATATATGTTATAATTAGAAATCAGTGCTTTAATTTAAGATTTCAAACTATTAATTTCGCATGTATCATTCTGTTGTCTTTTTTATTCCCCCAAATTCTCTGCTAAAGAGAAAGCATATTGTTATTTATTATTTAAAAGGCAAATATATTTCTTTTTTCTTAGTCAGAATTATTAATATAGGAATAATGCTGTTATTTTCCAATGAATGTTTCTTTATATAGCAGCTGGTTTTATATTTTACACTGGAAGAAAAATCTTGAGTGATTTAAATCTCAAAATTAGTTTGTTATAACAAGGAAAGAAAAAAATTTAAATGTTACAATTTTAATTAATGGCTTCAAAAAAAAATGTGAGATTAACATCGAATTTCTTCAGTTTTTTGAAATTTTTTGTTTATATTCAATGTAACTGATATAAAACTATTAGTCTCTCCATTCCATCTTAGAACAAAGTGTCAAATCTGTATTTTTATAATTGAAAGTTTGACACTTAATCAATAATAAAATATTCAATTCATTTTTATAGAGGAATTTTTTGCACATGATTTGGAGACTTGGTTAGTGATTAATAAATAATATTTTACATTAGTAGGAATTACATTTTTTTCGCAAAAAAATAAAATATTCCAAGAAAATAAAGATATTTATGAAAAACTGAAAAAGAAATGCTGTTTACTTATTGGTTGTACCTTGCTATGGGGATATAAATTGATTTCTCATTTTGATGTGTCCCACATATTAATATCTGTTCAATAAAATATATTTTTGTTATTAAATCATCAATTTATTTTTCATAAAACAATAACTAAAGGATGAATTTTTTTTTGATGATGTGTTTTTAATTCTATATTATGTTGATGTATTATCTCCAACACCTATTTTAAAGTAATTTGCACCCTGTTTCTCCCTCTTTTCCTCGTTGCTGCATTGTTTGTGTAACCGGAAAACCAGGAAGCTGTAGCAGTGCCTGTCGCCAGGCTTGAAAACAGTTCGAAGTATTTGGTCAGTAAGCAGTTGCTCTTCCTCATTGTGGCTTTGGACTGGCAGTGTTTTTGTGATCTGCCATGTATTCTGTCAATTAACAAAATATTCTTAGCACTTGTTTCGCCCTCTGCATGCTCATGATGCACGTCATGATTCGTTCATTGCATGGAACTCTCTTGTGCTGGGAAAACTAATTTTTCTGTGCAGTTTTAATTTTCCTAACTTTGGTATTATTTTCTAGCATTCATTTCCTAAAACTCTCATATAGTTTGTTATAGGCACTGTATTAATCTTTTAATAATTTTTCCAATATAGTATATTAGGAGGCTTGTATTTTATTATTATTAAACGCTTATATTCAATGTATTTTTTGTTTTGGTTTTGAGATGTGATAATTAAATTTAACATTTATTAACTGTTTAGTTTAGGATTACAATTTACTGTTTTTTTTTTATAATTGTTTTATTAAAATGACAAAAAGTTTTTAATGATATTAATTATATAAACGGCTCTTAAATCTTAGTTTCTTATTCCACTTTGTCAACAGCAACATCTAGTCCAAGTCCATGAACCCATGTCTTAAAACGAAAAGTCATGATAAAGGGTAAACAATGCAGCCTCATTTTTGTCCTTGACCTTAGTGCGCAAAGACATAAGACACCAAAAGGGAATAGTCTGACTTTGTCCCACTCGGTTATAGCCCTGGGCAATTGGTACCCATTTTAGTCACCTTTTAGAACATTCATGGCTATAGTGGGCTATTCTAACCCTGACACACATGGGACTATCTTAAATCTTAGAAAGGTAGCCCTTCAAATATGCAAATTAAATTTATTTGGTATATAACCTTGTATTTTCTAGTTTCTAAAGTCTCTAACTTCAAAGCAATAATTTTCTGATTATTTTTTATTTTATGATTTTAGTTATGGGGTTCAAATAATTAATCATTAAAATATTAAATTGTTATAGTTTTATCAACACATTTTTGAAATGTACTAATTTGTATGGACAGAAAAGTCTTCAACATTTTAATAAAAATTGCTGTGAAAATAATTAAAAAATTTACTATTTTTATATTTGAATGCTATAATTTAGATAAGATGTTTCTGACAATGAGGCTGAATATTTTATAAATATTTTATTTTAACTAAACTTTATTTATTAAATTTTCTGCATTATTAGATGTAAAATGATGAAATATAACTGCAGTCGTTATTTTAAAAGTTATTAATTATCTATATCATAAGTTACTTACAAATAATAAATTTTAATAAAAGATATTCTAGTTTTTTTTGCAACAAAGCTCAGAAGAAGATAACAATATTACTGAGTGAGCAAAAATTAATCTAGAATTGTCCTTGAACACTTAACTTATGCATTATCTTATGAATTTAAAGTGCAATGCTATCTTATTTTTCACAAAATAATTGTTGAAATTGTATTTTAAAAATTGAAACCTTAAATTTTAATATTCTTTTATATGTAAATTATGTCTCTAGATTAAAAATTTATTCTTATTATAAAGGGGGAGAATGCTCAGTCTCTTTTTATTATTATTGTGTTTGAAAATGTATAATTCTTTCAAAACATTTTTTTTTTTAAATTGACTTTCACAAATTTATTATAAAAAAATTCACTAATATTGTACTTGAATTTCGTTAAATTGTAATACTCAACTCTCATGCATTTTTTTTTTTTTATTAAGTAATGAAATACATTTCAATAATAAAAATATTCACATCAAAATAATCATTATTGTTTTATTCAGTAATTGTGCCTATTATGTGAACATTTTTTTCTCCCTGTTAATGTTAAAAATATATATTTTTGTTTTATTAATTATACAAATTAAAGTTTTTTCTAAATTATCATTTAGATGAATAAGAGTATTTAAGTATTTATTAACATTTCTTTTCCAAATTGCTTCTGATTGTACATGCTGCTTTGGCATCAAAAAGTATAATGAGGGTTAATTAAAATAATGGTTCTTAAAGTAAGCATTTAAATGTACGATAAGCCACCACAATGAGCAACAACAACTGCTGCTGCTATTTGCTGCATAATTTTTAACACTACCCCATTACAAATACAATTTATGAAAGACTGTTGCTATTTTTTTTTATTCACAATAATATTTATTTTTGCATTGCTGAAAATGAAGCCAATTAGCAATTTTGATTTTTCAAACTGAAGCCTGAGTATGCTTGTTAAAATTTTGCCAGTGAATATGTTTTAAAAATATAATGTTGGAATTGTGGCTAACTTGTATGTGAGCTTATAAATATTTTTTAATGAAGTTCTTATCATTGTTTAACATTTTTTAAAAAATTACTAATTAAATGATTTATAAAATTATTCTCATTTATAGTTGGAATATAGAATAAGTATATTAATTTTCAATAGAAACATAACATGTATAAACTCTTATCATTATTAAAACTTCTGTTTTATATATATATATATATCTTTATGAAATACTTAATAAAATTTTTTTAATCAGAAAAATGTGTGAAAATATATCAGTAATTAAAAAATATTATGTTTATTAAATATTGGTTCTCTTGGTATCTTTTTATTTAATTTAAAAACATTTTTCACTTCTTTTTTAGCATTTTTTGCTGAATTATGTTTTACTTTTGCAGAATACTGTTGAAGAAATTGTCGCAACAACAGCGTATCTGGAGTTATTTTTGCGAACAATTACTGAACCAATTCTTCAGCAGATGTTTCTGAAGTTTATTTTAATCTCTTCATATGATACTCATCGCATTCTGAACTCTCTAATTGATCGACTTGGAGCACAAAGCAGGGTAAAATTAAAATTTAACCATAAAAATGTATGAATAATATAAAAATTGGACTTTGAAATTATTATTGATTTATGGTTTGACAAATATTTATATATTATCATTACACTGTTGTTGAAAATACATAAAAATTTGAATATTAGTTGATATATTTTAAAATTTCCTTATATATAATTTTTAATTAATTTGTTTGAACAAATATGCAGACATTACAGAACACATTACAGACATGCTGACTGCTCAGTATTTGATATTTCTATAGAAAATAAAAAAATATATTTCGTACTCTGTGTAATAGTTATATTGCTCATAAAAATCACTACAATATTATTTTTATGAAAATATTTGTCTTTAGTTACGTATAAAAGTGGGAAAAAAAACTTTTTATTTTTAAAAATACGGATTTAGTGCTATATATTCTAGAATCCCCCTGTCTTAAAAATCGATGTTGAATGTTTCTTTTTAGTGTATCTTCTCTTTAGAGGTATCTCCAGAGTACTGCTTGTTAACAAACGGTACATAGATGGTTTGATGCTCTCCTAACATTTGCTAGAAATAGATTTTCTTTATGAACAAAAAGTGCATGTTTGAACTCTCAACCCAGCAGTTTGTAGCTACCTAGGAGATAGCTTCCTTTTATAGTATTCTTTTCCAGAGGGTTACATTACATTACCTCTTGAACCAAATACTTACTGGATGTTAAATCTAAATGTAAATGATTCAATAACAATATAAAAGGAATATAGTACTGGAGGAGTATTTATTACTGACTCTGAAGAACTTAAAAGATTTCAAATAATTATAGTTATTGTTTAGTCTGCATTAACCACTTTAACATTGCACAAAATAATAAGTGATTGCTGGTGGTACATTGGAAATGCTCGACATTTGGAAAAGCTCAAATTCAATCATAATTTAAAGATCTGCAATGAATTATTTATTAAGTTGAATACTTTAAATTTAGTTAGACCTTAAAACATTTAATTACTACTTAGTTATAAACTTATTAAATTTCAGTAGAACGTAATTTCCCATTGCCTGCCATTAATCATGCCAAATCTCATTTAGAGCATATATATTCACAGATTCAAATATTATGTCAAAATGTGACTACATCTAAGATTATAGCAGTTATTAAAAAAAAAAAAATTTTAAATCACCAACCAAAACAATTAAGGTGTATTAAAATTTTTGAGATTAATTCTAGCAGTTGACAACAATAATTCCACAAACAGTCAAAAAGAATATTTCCAGTTCTAGCTATCTTCAATGGGAAAATGTATGACAGTGATGTTTTTACTTCCAACTTTAATAGAGAAGTCCGAGGGGAAAATCTTTTAAATTTTCATCTAATGTTGGCATGTCTGATATCAGTATGTTTCTCATTACTTTATTTTCGAACAATAACAAATTTCATACAAATGTATTTAAAAGGTAACTTTTAAAAATGAGTTCAATGCATTACATAATTCATTCTTTTAACTCAAAAGGTTTAAAGTGGAGTAATTGTCTGATTTTAAATTTTAGTGCATAAAATACATGTTATTTACAAATGATATGTTTATTTTATTTTCAATAAAAGGTTTATTACTTAGCCACACATAACTATATGCATGAATATATTAGTGAGATAACATATAAAACATTCTTTTCCATTGAACTTTTTTTTTACATATTCTTTTTCTCGAAAGAAAAAAATTGTATTTATTAATATTTTCTTTTCTTTTAATATGCTATATTAAAAATCATATATATTTATTCAGAATTTTCTAATAAAATTTTTAATTGATAGCTATGCCTTGTAACAATGGCTCTTTTCGATGTATGTTGGACTTAAATTGTGAAGATGTATTATTTGAGCTGGTATTCAGGTGAGATTTTTTTTTCCTTTCAAATGATCTATGAGATTTGTTTCTTTCCTTGTTATATGTATTTTGTTACTCTTTTTATACTCTGTGAATTTGGGTATTATATTTTTTATTTCATATAAATTAAATTTATGGCCATTTTTTTTTTCTTTGTTGAATTGTGTTTGTTTTGATTTTAATTTATGACAATTGATTTTTATAATTTTTGTGTTAGTTTTTATTGTAAAAAATCATAATTTTTATGATTCTTTTTTTTTTTTTGACTCTCATCTTAGATTAAGCCACAAAAATATTATTTCAGAATATAACTATTTTATTGACATTAAAAATAATTAATCAGTCAAAACTAGCATGAAAATAGTATGACGGACAATTATTGTTATATTTTTATACATTTTTGTGATATTCTTTTTACTTAAAGTTGATTCTCTAAATCTGTTTTTCTTTAGAATTAAACGTATATATTAGCTGCAGTGCATTTTATTAGCTGTTATTGTAATAAACTTTTGTGACTTTTGATAATTTGAATGCTTTCTTTTAATTTTAGGTATCTTATACCTTCTACTCATGTCATGGTAAGTCAAAGAAGCAGAGTGAGGGATATGGACATGTATAATCATGCTGCTGAAAAATTCTTATCTCTCATACCTTCATCTTCTGCATTACATAATGGTGACTATAACAGTTCTATGACCACCAGCCAAAGTACTCCAGTATCAAATATCCCAGGATTTGACAGCTTGCACAATTTGCCCTCGGTTAGCCGTGGAGGCAGCTTGCGAATTAAACGCCATCATCGATCACCGTCCACCACCAGCCTTGCTTTTGGAGATCTAGATAGACTGCACTCTAAAAATTCAGTGATTGGAACTGAATGGTATGTAAATCTTCCTGAATGTCATCAATCCAGTTACATGGACTATTTAAAAGATGCTCATCGGAGTGTGAAAGCGTGTACTCTTGCCTGCAAATGTTGGTCGGCTGCATATGATGGAATTGATCCTCCACCTAATGCTGTGTTTGCTTCGGAGTCCAAAGAAGCAGAAGCATTCAGTAACTGTGAGTCGTCTGGCAGATTAAAACTTTCTGCCATTGCAAGTATAAATAAAGAGCAAAAAACACAATCTAATGAGGTGTCTCTACTTCAAAAAGCTAACAACAGTATCTCTGAAAGTAGTGTACTTGAATTGTCGTCAGAAAATTTAGCTGTTCTGCAGGACAGTTTCAAACAGATACATCAAGATAGGCAGGGGGACACTGAAAGTGTGCCCGAGAAAGATAATTATGTTGTAAAAAACCTTAATAAGCACAATGAAGTGATCTCAAGTGATATTCTTCAGCAAATTGTTAATACAGAGGATGAAAAAGTATTTTGGAGCTTAGTTTGTTCTACTAACACCCCATCATCGATTGGAAGTGTTGACGACAGCTTACAAACTATTGATGATTATTTCAATGATTTAGAAGTAGATGCAATTGAAGACAAAATCCAGGTAGGGTACACTGATGTCATTGACTCTAAAGACGAGTGTTCCAATGCTGATTCAGGAGTTTTCGAGTCTCGGGACAGCTGCATTTCAGAGAAAGACTCTGATGTTGTGCCACTTACTCTTCTCAGTGCCAAATCTAGTGATAATAAAGATAAACTCTTTATATCTATACCCTCATATCCTTCAAAAAGTGACCTGAAACCCTGTTCATCTTCTGTTTCTGAAACAAGTACCAAGAGTAGTAATAGTCCAGCATCTCCTGGTAGCTGGGAGTCCTTTGGCTCGCCTAATATTGGTCCATTTTTAAGCATAATATTGACTAGGCTGGAAATGATGATGCAGAATGATGTGTATACCAACTTGCATTTAACAGGAATAATATCCAGGCTGGCCTGTTATCCTCAGCCCCTTCTCCGGTCATTTCTCCTTAATCCATCCTTAGTTTTCCAACCAACAGTACGATCATTATTTCAAGTAAGCAATTTTTTTTCATTTGCTTTTAATAAAGTTTTTTAGATACAAATCAACGCATTTTTAATTTTTTAAAATGTCTCAATTTTGATCAAATTTTGCACAATGTCAGATATATACAAGTGCCGGGATATTAAAGAAACTGAAAACATTTTCTTGAGGGAAGGTTAATTTATAGTACATATTTCTGCTGTTAGAGGTCTAACTTTTAAATATATTTGATATCTCTGGAAATTCTTTTAATTTAATTTTGGAGAGAAATTTCTATACAACAGATACAATGGCATTACAAGAGCTTGAATGTAAAATGTTTTGCAATTTCATTTTTATTTCCGGAATGAAAAATTTCCTGTTTTTCGCACATAGATAATCACAGAAATATTGCAAAAGACATTATTTTCAAAAGTTGCAATGTTACTTCTATAAATGTTAAGAGAAGTTCATTGTATCATCCTATGAAATTAGTTTATAATTCATAAAAATGGCTACATTATAAAATTTCGTAGTCTTTATTTTAATCTTGCCATATCCCTTTTATAGCTTAAGAAATAATTCATATGTATTTTAAGAAAAACTAAAAATTTTAATGTTTAACATGTTTTAAAATTGCCATAGCTTTTCAAATTAAACAAAGTAGTTTATATTAATATTAAATCATTTTAAAATTGAGATCTTAAATCTTATTCAGTATTCAAGCAATTAATATTCTTATTATATTTTACCTCTTGGTTGAATTTGATCAAAATATGAAATAGTGAGAATAAATCAGTAGGCTGACATGGAAAGAAGGAAATTAATTTATCAAATTTTATAAAAAAATTATTTAACTACAAATAATTTATTTAGCAACTATAAATTTATTTAACTACTTTTTTTTTACAAAATATTCCTAAAATAAATTGAAAATTCATGTGTGTGAAAATTTATTCTTTTACTTTTCAAGTGTTGGGCTCATTAAAGCAAAAAGTAGATAGTTATTCATACACTGTAGATAACTATGAAGAACTAGTTAACCAAAGCAAGCAATTTTTATTAAGTCGAATCCAGCATTTAGCAAAGCCTTTTACAACTCGTGTATATTCTGACTCCACAGCTCGTATGCATTCAGCATCATTTTCAGGTTTTCAGCGAGGTAAATTCTGATTTAATTATTTTATGTATAATGTATTCAATAAGTGGTTATTTCAACCTTCATTGTTAACAATGATTAATTGTTTAGTATTTAATACTCTGACTAAGTTCCTGAAGATTCAATAGATTTGTATGCTGTATGCATATTTTTTAAAATTAAAATGTAACTGAAAATTCATTTTTTTAATTTCTTAAATTCTATTACAGAAGTAAAAAAAAAATTCTTCTTTTTATGTAGTTAATATGTATCTGAAAAATATTTTATAATTTTTCAAAATCTAATAATTGTAAAATTGTATATACTGCTTTACAGGTGAACCTCGTAGAAAAAGTTTCACAAGTTTTTTTCGTAAAAGTAGCTTTTTAAGAACCCGAGACAATATTTTTGGAAAAGAGCCTATGCTGGAATCTATATCAGATGGCCAAGGTTACAGGTAATTTTGTTAATTTCTTTTTATACGTATATATTATCAGAATTTATATTTTTTCATGAATTTAGTAGTTTTTTACTCAAAATTTAAGTTCAAAGAAAACTATTGTGATACTAAATATTTTACTTCATTCTAAAATTGATTAAAAATTTTTATTTCATAAATCCATTCATTAAATATTTTTAGATTGAAAATACTAATATTATAATTTTATTTGATTGAAAATATTTATTTACTTTTTAAAAATTAGATTTTTGGATCAAGTGAGAAACTTGATTTTTCATTGAATCATATTTTGAGTAAATAGAACATTAAAAAAAGTTATTTACCAATTTCTTATGTTTGATAACCCACAATAAAGCATATCTTACCATCAGTTTTCATTATGAAAGAGAGGAAAGTTAAAAGAGAGAAAAAATGTAGGAAAGGTCCTAATAAAAAAAAGTTTTATTTTATAAATATTGATAAATAGTCATATTTTATATTGAAGAAAAATTAATCTTGAAGTCTTTGTAACTTGTTAAGTGTAACTCTCAATTTAAAAGTTGACTTACCAAGTTAATTTTTAACAAAAGAAAATTAAACCAACTTTGTGGCAATTTTAGATCTATGTGAAATAAAATAAAAATTGTATTCTTATTTACTTTTAAGTTTGTTATTGAAGTTTAAAAATAATAGAACTAAAAGTAATTATATTGAGGTGTTTTTAATTTTAAGGATAAAAATTGTTATTATTCCAGCACAAAAAACTTATACAAAGGAAGAAAATTATTATATTTTAAAATTTACCAAAAGCTTACCTATTCAACATCTGGACAACACAAGAATAGTATTCTGTATTTTTTGTACTGCATTCAATACACTGCTTGTTATAATTATTTAAATTAATTAAAGGCAAAATTTAATCTCTATGTGTAAAATATGCAAATTTGGCAGCTGACAATTTGTTGAGCAATAGAAGATGGAAATGGGGCTGTAGTGTTGTTCTGAGAATGATCAACTTTCATTAGATATAACTCATTAACATCATTTAAATGAAGTTAAAAGTAACAGTTCATCGGTAGATTTGAAGGAGGACAAACAAAATGAATGACACTCTAGTGCATATTATCCAAAAAGCCAATACCCATGCATAAAAGGCTAATATCCTGCAAAGTTTCGTATCAAGAACTTTGAACTACCTTTAAAGCTGTAAATCAGTTAGTATACAGCCTAATCAAGAGCAGCCAAGTATGACAATTATACATCCAAAAGCCAGTTGATGCCATTGTCAGTTCTAAAGAACATTGAAGAAACTACAAGAGAATTTGTTTTAAACCTTTGGGCTGCCACATGAATGTTCGTCAGTCATTCTACAACTACACAAAGACTTCACAAGATTGCAAGAAAACCAATGTTTTATATCCAACTTGCTTCATCATCTGAAGGAGACAGTTTTAACAGTCATCACTATACACAGTGCAGTCACAAATGTACTGACAAGTTCAGATGCAACCTAAACTGTGATTCTAGATGTTTCTTGATCAAAACACATGCAACTGCTCATCCTTTTTGTAAATCCTATTTCCAAAGAAGTTGTGTAAATATTTGGAGAAGATTCGTAATAAAAAAAAAAAAATGCACACTGAATTACATATCTTAGAAAGAGTTTTTGTGAACTGGTATTGGAATCCTATGCAAGAGTGTTCAGGGGATGTTGCTGAATTACATATTTTGCTAAGTGCTCACCCATATTAACATCGTGGGTGTCAGAATGCTTGAAAAAAAAGTAGAAATAACTTGACTAGATTGGGCGGTTTATACACCCAAACTGGAATCTGATTGAACATGCCTTAAACTGTCAAATTGCAGTGTGCCAAATGCTTTTCGCATCCAGCATTAACTGAGAAATTCATTTTCAGAAGAATGGTACATGTTTCCATAAGACTTATCAACCTATTATTAAAAATAGTTTATATCGTTTTTATATTTTATAACGAGCCTGATGGCTGAGTAGCTGTGCTCAGTACCACAGGTTTCGAGTTTGAGGCCCTGTAGTGTCATGGATGTTTTTAGGGGTTTGGAATCCACTTTAAACTATAGGTGCCGATCTAATATGATCGTAGAGCGGTGTGAGGATAATGTTTTCGCATTTGTAGTATAGCTTCAAGCTACATGTGCCCCTGGGTAGTGTTAAATTAGTAACAGTGTTCGTCTGGGCTGCTCATAGGGGTCAATATGACTGTATGTATGGAAATACAATATGACTAATGTATGTATGTATGTAAAAAAGTCGGTCCTCGACATAATTAATTATTTTTTACGTAACTGTTACTTTAAATTCAACATATTGAGATTTCATCATCAGGAAAATGTGATCCTATAAAATAATGCTTTTGTATTAATAAATAAGTTAAACCTTTTTCAATAAATAGTAATTAAGTTTCATTTTATTTTTTATTTATTAACCAGAAATGTATATTAGACTATAGAAACATTAAGAAAAGTTACTACTTTCATGTTATAACTTTGTCTGTAAAATGTTGTAGATATTTAAAAAGAATTTATTAAAAATGAAGTGAATTTCTCTGTATTATAAAAAAAATTAGCTCACATCAATATCAGGAATGCATACATTTGCAATTTATGTGCAATTGATTTAATTATTGTTTTGTGGCTTTTTAATACAGTTTTAAATTATACATACTCTTATTTAATGATAAATTAAGAATTTTTTATAAATTTTAAATGTTCTTAAAATTAGTTTTTAGTTATATATATATGTATGTATTAAAGATATCTTTTTTTTTTTTTAAGATATGTAAGCAAACCTACTCCGTATTCACTTGAAGGGGAAATGGAATCAGTTAAAGCAAAAAATGCCATTTTTTGTGCTGTTGTTTTAGAAGAGTTTCTTAAGGAATTAGCTGCAATCGCTCAAGAACATTCAATAATACAATTGAATCCTGACTTCTGGGATGAAATTGATACGCCATGGGAATAGTTATAGTTGTTTTAAAGAAGATAATGTAATATATAAGTACAATGAGATATATAAAAAAAATTATTGAATTCAAATGTTATTTAAAAATTGTCTTTCACTGTTGTAAAATTTTTGACTGTAAAAAGCATTTTTTTAATTGATTGGTTTTTTAACATAAAAGCAATATTACTAAAATCATAAATTGAATTGTTGATATTGCTGCAATGTTTTTCCTAGTTGTTGAGAGAGAGATGTTCTTTTTTTAATCATCTGCATTGATTTTAAGTGTTATATTTTCATCTTGTAATTTTATTAATGTTTATTTTTGCTGTGATTTTAGATAGGTGGAAATTGTACGAGTGTTTTATGACAAGAATTGCTTTCACTGTACTTGATTACAATATCATCTTAGATATTATAATTTTGTTTGATATAAAAAGAAAATTATTTGTTATATATTTTTTTTTATCTACAGAAATCTTTTAAATTTTTCTTTCATTTGAAAAAACAAAATTCTGCCTTTTCAATTTCTGGGTTATGTTACAAGATTAATCAAACATTGTGCTTAAAAATATTGCGATAAATGTTAAAAATATTTTAAGATTAATTTATCTTTTTTATTAAGACTTCATTAAAATTTTAATTAATTTCCTGTTGTGTGCTTTTTAATTGTTGTATTAAGTGTTTATCTGTGAAAAAAAAAAAGAAACAAACTTTAGCATAAATTGACTAAATAATTATATCAGTATTAAACATTGTACAAATTTTTGTATGATACATAAATATTAAAAATCTTCTAAAACATTACAATTGTAGTATATTTCTGATGTACCATTGGATCTTGTAATAATAAATTAAAAAAAAAACTATTTAATTCATTTGATAAATAATTTTTCCAAGATCATGATTTTTTTATATCCTATTTTATCTAATAGCTAATCTACCTCATAGTATGTTAAGGAGAGTTTACCTACTGTTTTAGATAATTGGTTGACAATAAGATTTATCATTTTTTTTTTTTTTTTTATGTGTGCATGGCATACCTCTTTATGTTAGTAATAAATTGAAGATAACTAGGCATTAAAATTATGTGTTATGATCTCTGATTTTAATTCATCAAACTTTTTTTTCATTTTACGGATCTCAAATTTTTAAATTCCATTAAGCTATTATCAAAGATCTTATTTTTACTTTTTAGAACTGCAATTTGTTTTCGTTTTTTTTCAATTGTAAATTAATATAACTTGGTGTGTATTTTAAATTAAAGGAAGAAATATTTATTCATAAATATTTTCTCTTTGGCTGTTAAAGTAAGTATAATACTTATTTACAGGTTTTTTTTCTTATGTAATAATATACAAATGCTATTTTTGTTTTATGCATTGTTATATTATAAATATATGTTGCTTACCCAGTGCATGAATGCTTTAGAAAATATATATAAATTCTATTAAACCCTAATATTTTTTTAATAGCTTATGTGAAGAGTAGAATATTTTATTTTATATGTTTAAAAGTCAATATTTATTTTTTGATATTTCGTTAGCTTTTTAAATATATCAAATATAAAAAGGTTTTGTAACATACTCACTTTTTGACATTGTAATATGTAATGCTATTTAATTTTATTGCATAAAATGGTAGGTTTAAGAAAATTGTCAAATATTGATAAAAGAGCCATATAAGCTCCATTACATTCTTTTCACTCAATATTTTTTCTCTTTATTATTGATTTTTTTTATTTAAATTAATTTTTGGTGCAGCCTTTTTGTTATATTTTGTTCAATGTTTAAAAGGTTGTGATTTATTTTTGTGTGTTTTTAAATTTATATATTTGTTGATAATTTATGTAGAAACAGCTGTAAATTCTATTTAAATTTATTGCACAATGTGATATTAATAGTGAAAGCATGCTAGCTGTGCTGGTGCATTCATTTCAAAAAAAGAAAAATTATTTTGTGTGATTAGTTACTGGTATTTTCTTTTTGAATCGACTTAGCTCAAAGCAGGTCAGCTGTGATTCCTATTTCTGTAAAATTGTAAATTAAATGAAACAAGTAGGATTGAAAAATCTTATAATAAATGTTTCATGTGTAAATACTTTAGCGAAAGGCAGCTGAAATCGATATTCTTTAGAGAAATAAAATTACATTAAAATTGTATTTTTCTCATTTATCAATAACAGAAGCTTACATTAACATATCACAATTTTAATATATACTAAAAATAAATCTTTTTCATTCATACTTTTCACTTATTATAAAAAAAATATTTGTCTATGTATGTTCATAAGCCCATTGATAAAAGATAATTATGTGTTTTACACATTTTTATGGATATTCAGTAAAATTTCTTTTGTTTAAAATGTATTAAAAATCTTAATGATTAGCCATAATATTTATTAAAAATTCCTAGTCTGTTACAGTTATTGTAATGAAATATAAATATCTTTGAATCTATAATGCACACAAATAATAGAATTTATATTACCTAGCTACATATTTTTTTAGGTTATTTAAGAAATTTTAAATGAAATAAACAAGAAATGATTTGTATAGGGATATATGATATATTGTGAATAATGATTAAAAAATTTAGATTAACACCAACTATTTTTGAAAAGCTTATGTACAATATATTACTCAAGAGAATTAAAAGACAAGCTCAAAATAAAATATATTTTGTTAATGCTTTAATTTAAAAACATTAAACCACACAAAATTAGTTTCATTTATCATTTAAAGACAATATTATTGAAAATATAGAATTTAATAAAGGGTTTCATCAGAAATACTAAAAATTTATAATAAATTTCAATGATGTATATAAAACTTGTTTATTCAGAACATTTGTTCATTTAAAACTCTCACTTAAATTTATCACTAACAGAAAATAAATAACCTATAACTATACAGTGCTTTTTTAAAAAATTGTTGATTGAATAAATAGTTTTAAATGTAAATTTTACTATTCTCACAGAATATGCTTTGGTACAATTAATTAAAATAATTTTATTTATCAAGAAAATGCTTTACTTAAAGGAATATCTGTCTCTGGAAAAAGGGACTCATTTGTTATTACATTACATTTTTTTTTTTCACTTTTGAGTCCTTAATCTCTTTTAATAAATTTCCAGAAATAATTCCTAGAAATATTATCAATCCAATCTTCCTGTTTGATTTGAAAGCCTTCCAACAACTTTGAGGATCATTTGTATTTACAGTTTTAATCTAAAAAAAAAAAAAAGAGAAACAAATATTAAACTTTAATAGCTATGAGTAAGAAATATTTATAAAATGCACATAATATATACATACCAACGAATTGTAAAATAGTATAAATTACTCGTATAATTTATTTTTTGAATGAATCCATATTAAGCTAAGTATAACAAATTACTGTAACTTTTCTTTAATCACATTTGATAGTTTAGCATATTCTATAATTCGGTACAAATCGAGCCTTCACTTTCATATGGTTTTGCACCACCAGATTGCTACTGTCATTTTCATTAAATATGTACATGTTTTAATCATTTAAATTTTTAATCTAGTGTGCTTTATCTTTGATATCGCCTTTAAAATTTATTAACTTTTGATAATCTGGCATGGCAATGGTCCTAAACATACCAGATTAAAAAAGTTACTGTAATTTACAAAATCACCATTAATGCCATCACTTTATACATAAATCAAGAGATCTATATCTTCCCAAATTTTCTAAAGTTTAAAAACTAAATAGTTTTAATTTTTATTTAATGAATAACCAAAAATTACTATTGGGTATTCTTTAATTAAATAAAAACCTTATTTTGTAACTTATAGTATTGCAAATGGGAAATAGCATTATACTTTGTAAAATTATTGCATTCATATTCATCTGTTGAATTCCATATAGAAGTTTGTTAACCTCATTATTACCATGATGATTATGAAATTATTTCTTTGATTTAAAAATTTAAATTTTCAAGTTTATAGAAATGAAAAATGCTTGTTTTCTGTCGTCAGGCCACATCTGCTAGTTGTTTCGATAAAACGATTTTATTTTCAGTAAATAATTACCCTTAAATATTTTATTTTAATATTTCTATTTAAGTATGTGTGTGTGTTATAAAAAATAATTCTGCCCTATCTTTTTGGGTAAAAAAATTATATATATATATATATATACATAAATATATATATTAAAGTAGGTTATTTTAATAATAAAGTTTTTCAGTACATTTCTAAAAAGTTTCATTATTTAAAAATTATTTTTTAATTTTAGCTTATTATTTTAATGATTAATAATTTTTTTAGTATATTTCATAAAAGCTTTATTAAATACATTTTAAATAATTAAACATAAACTAAACTGAACAATTTATTCATAAAATGGATTTTCAGTCAATATGGTATTTAAACTTCTATAATTTTTAAGAAAAATCAACATAGCAAACAATTTGAAAAATTAATAATTATTGTCAGCTATTACAAAGGTTTAAAAATATGTGCTAAGTATATTATACAAATATGAAATGCAATAAAGTTACAGACCTGAGACATTAATAAAATGCTTGTTAAACCAACAGAAGCATAAAATGGCCAGGTTTGTTCACAGTTATATCCAGAAAGAAGTAGCAGGGTAATCATTGAAGTAGAAAAACCAGTTAAATAATGCTTTGTATTTTCTTTAAATTTCAGAGCTGTGGATTTAATTTTGATTAAAACATCATCGACTTTATCCTGCAAATAAAAAAGGAAAAATTGCTTACTTCAAAAAATTAAACTATGGTAAATAATCTAACCTTTGTATTTCAGAAAAAACAAATGCTAAGCACTAATATACTATACTTATTTACTTGAACTAACAAAAATCAATACAATATTCAACACCTTAATTTATAATAATGATAAAAACATAGTATTCATTTAAAATCAATTAATTTCACTACAAAACACAATAAGAAAAATTGAATGATTCTTAACTATGGTGTTATTAAAAAACAGGTTCTTATAATTCATTGAGTTGAATCTGCCACACATCTGCACTTCTAATGGCATATAATCTACATCAACTCTAGATTTGAAAACATATCATTGATTTATAATATTATCATTATCAATGAAGTGCTATTAATATAATATTTTTATATAATTGAAATCAAGTCAAATAATTTCAATAATGATTTATTAAATTTATAAAATAAATTTTTATAGTTTAACGTGAAGTTAACTAATTTTTAATAAACAGATTTTTTTTTTTAGGTACATCTCTAGAAATCAGATTATGATATTAAATTAAACAATGTTTAAAGAAACTTAGTTTTAATTACATAAAATTATTTACTATATCATACTATGAATTAATGCAATTTTAGTCCTTCTTTTTATCATTCAAGATACACAGCCTGACCATCAATCGCATGGAAGATTGGCAAGTAGCCATGTCGGACAGATTCAAAAAGAGTGGGAGGAAATCATTTACAAGAGATTATAATTGCAATAAAAAGTATTTAAAATTTTATGTTACACAATAGTAAAAGAAAATCTAGATGCAAAATATTTCACACTAACTATTAAACAAATAATTGATTTGTCTGTTCCTGTCATTAGATCAGTGTTCACCATTCCAAATTATCAGTGGCTGGAGTATATGAATATATGCAAATTAACTTTGGACATTAAAAGATCATACTCTTTTATGGAAGTATAAATATTAATGGATTACAATTGATAACATCTACATTAATACTTCAGTAAAAGAATTTCTGAAAATGGAACTAACCTGATGAGCATAAATAGTATCATAAATCATAGTCCATGAAACGCAAGCTGTATATAAAGGCAAAACCGCAGACCAGTTGCATGATGCATGCACTGCTGACCATCCTAATAATGCACCCCAATTAAATGTTAAACCTAAAAAAAAAAAAAAAAATGCAATTATTTTTAACAGAAACAAAAATAAAATATTACATTTTATAAATAATTTTAAAAAAATATTAATGAAGCAGTGCCTCTGAATAATTGATTAATTGGCAATTTAATTAAAAATTGCACAAAAATGTAATTTTTAAAAAATTTTTATGTGAAATATTGTTTACCGGATGTGAAGATGAATCACATAAAATTTTTGCATTTTATTAACCATCACATTTTTAAAACATATGTAAAAAAAAAAAATTACTTTTCTAAATTAATAAATATAAAATTTCTACAATTTAAAAATATATATACAGAAGTTGTTTTTTGTTTTAGAGAACTTATAATTAATAAAAACAATAATTCAAATTAGTCTTTTTTTTTTTTTAACTATATCTTTTTTCACAATATAATAATTTCAGTGCAGATTATTGAAATTTTTTATTTAATGGTATTGTTTTTTACTAAACGGAAGATTAAAAAAATAATTATAATTATACAGTTTAAATAATAAATTTAAAATTTTAATAATTATAAATGTAGACAAATACATTTATAGTCATATTTTTTAATTAATTCATCATATATTAATGAATGAAATCTGTATTATTAACATTAAATGATATGAAAAAATATTTTAAATTTAGTTCAATAACTTAAATTCTGTTCAGCAAATAATATACTACAAAAAAATACACTGCATACAATCAAAGTTGAATCATAGAATTAATGGTACTTACGTATTAATGCCACCTTAGCTACAGATTTGGCGGTTTTTAAGTGGCGCCAATCTAACATCTACAAATTTGGCGTTCAAAAGATAACTGCGTGCGCATGCAAACAACAAGATTGCTCTTTATTGGCGCAACTGTAGCTAAGGTGGCTTTAACATAATATACATAAGTACCGAATTAATTATATAATGAATACAATACAGAAAGTACTTTTCACATGATGGTAATACGATGGAAATTTTACAAAATTGAATAAAATTAGAATTAAAAAAATATATATTTACCAAGCATCAATTGAGGCCAATATGATATCCTTTTTACAAGAGGATACACAATGACTAAGCCAAGGGAACTGGCCCCAAGCAGAACACTGTAAAAAATAAATATGTACATTAAAATAGAAACATAATTTTTTTTTTTTTTAAATACCTTAGCAAATTCTTAACAATAACATTATATTTCAATAATTGTAAATTTTCTTGAATATTATTATGACTCCTTCTTTGTAAAAGGCAGGTTTATAAATAAATTACTAGGATAACTTTGGAATATTATTCATGTAATAAAAAATATGCTAATACTTTTATTTTACACATTTTATCTTTATCAATTAAATCAAAAATCAACTGAATATTTCATGAATACTGTGCAATTTTATTCTTTTATCTTTTAACTACTATTTGTATAATGCATATAAAATTTATATTGTTTAAAATTTATCAATATTTTCTCTAATAAAATAGAAATTGGATTTTCTATACATTTTTTTTTTTTCCATCTACAGGAAACCATAAGAAATTAATAATTTCAGATTCTAATTGATTATTATACAATTATGAACCTTAAGAAATTTTTCACATAACTTTTCATGAAACTGTGTATAAATGAATCATTATGAAAAAAAACAATCATTAATAACAATGTAATGTCCTCTATATCAATAATTAAGAATCTCTTTAAGATTTGTTTCAACATATCTTAAACATATTGTATTTAAATTATTAACTCAATACATAAATGTAGTTTTTATTATTAATTCACATAAAAATGTGAAAGTTCAATGAATTGGTTGATACCAAAAATTTCACATCTAAGTAAGCTATTGCAGACAGACATAAATAATTAAGAAAAATTCATCAAGTAGAAAGTATTACCTATGCCAGTTTAACTGAAGCAAAACAAAAAGAGCTAATGACAACTGTCCACCTAAAAACATCCATGCATCTAATGTACTAATATCCCCATGTGCTAAGGGCCTTGATTTTTGTCCTAGCTACCTAAAATATTAATTTATTAATGCATATAATATATAAATATAACAAATTTATATAAGATATATACATAATAAAAGACCTCTGTAATTCAATAAAAATGAATTCAAATTTAGTGACAGTAATAGCATGCATAAATACATAACACATGAAAAGTAAATTCATTTTTAAAAAAGAGTGGTTCTATTGTGTTGAACTGAAAGTAATGCAGGATTTTAACTTACCTTAATTCATACAAATGCCCAAATTTGTTTTGGTGCCTCTTTCTTAAAATTTATTTTAAACTTAACATCATTCTCTTTATTCTACATTCCATTACACTCATATTTTTCTTTTCTAGAGAAGTGATAGAATATTACAAGTTACATATTTGTATACTATGAATTTTGAATATGTTCAATGAAGATGCTGCAAACACAACTCAAAACCTTTCTTCCATGTATCCAGGATTTATAAGTAAAAATCAGGTTCAACTTTGGTTTAAAAAGTTTTGAGAATGCAAATAATTAGTAATCAGTACTTTAAGTCTTTAAGATGAATAGATAAGTAGTTTTGACTAATTCAGGCTGATCATTATGTTTTTAAATCATTGGTAGAGTCCAAATCTCATATACCAAATAGAAAACTAGCTGGTAGATTCCACTGTGCACAAACAACAATAGTGGAACACCTAAAAATAACAGGAAAGAATTCTCCACCTAGTGCTTTGATTCCACATGCCACAACTAAATAAACTTACAACTCTTTTTAAAGTGTACAGTGATTGGAGATTAAATGTGCAAATGCTACAATAAATACCTGTTTTTTTACATCTAAAGAAGGTATTTATTTATATTTGGTGTAATCCTTTCAAATTTGTCATTCAGAAATTAAATCTTGGGAAATTCTTTAGCCCCATCAAAATTTTAACTGTTTATATAATTAGAAATTTTTTAAAACAAAATATTTGTATGAAATCATATTTATTAAAAGAAATTTGAATCTTGCATTACTTTCTATTTAATATATGATTATATTAAATATTAGTTTTTAAAATATTTTTATAAATATTTAAAAAAAGAATTTAAAAAAAAGAAGCAGAATTTATAAATAAATACAGATGAATTTCATTTAATAATTAAGAACATACCACAATAGCAGAGAATAGAAATGCTTTCACATATTTTGTTCTACATAACTAAATAAATAACAAAAATAAAAGAATTTTTTTTTTTAAATCAAATTATTTAATTTAGTAAACATCTGAAAAACGTTACAGAATAATCATCTATTAAAAGAAGCTTACAAAAGGCATTATACTTTTGAATCAATATCTTTATCCCATAAATCATTGATTGTACAACCAGCACCTCTCATAAGAAAAGCACCAGCACCAAACAATGCAAGCAAGGACAAATCTGGTAAACAACCAGGTGTAGCTGCAAGGGAAATACTCCAATAACATGGCCATAGCAACAACCAAGTACCTAAAAAAAAAAAGTATTATCATATCACAAATACAATGACAGATAAATACATTTTAGAAAGAAAAATAATTTACAAAGTCAATAATAAATATTTAATTCTATTTTTAGAAAGTATTGTTTAAGTATCAAGTACAAGATTATAGTAAGTTTACCAGATGTCCATACTTAGCAGGGACAATTAGCATCATACTTTTACAAAATCAGTCAGATGTCAATGTGTGTGTGTGTTTTTTTTTTTTTTTTTAATTTGATACATCAACTGATTTTCAATTTGAAAAATATTATACAGAATGTAAAGAACAATGGTCTGATATTTGTAATAGATTTTTAATTGAAACCAATAAGCATCTGATAAAAATAAGCTCTGTTTTATAAATTGATAAAAATCACCTACATTTTTTTTTTTTAAACAACTCATTTAGACTAAAATTAGTAATAATTTAAATGAGTAATTCAATTGACAGTATTTAATTTGAAATTAAAATGATACAAAATAATCATGAATTTTTTTAAATTATTTTGATATATAGTTATGTGTATTCATTATTAAATAATTTATTACAAAAAACTTCAGTTCAAAGTTCTCCATGACAATATTTTAGTAATTAAGCAGGTCAGTATAAAAAAGGATCGCAAATGCCCTTATAATAAAATAAATAAAATTATAAATATATATGCGTAAGAGAAAGAGGAGAGGAGTAAGAACATTAGATATCTATTTAGAGTAATAAAAATTTGAAATTAATTACAGAAATCAGAAACTATTACACCAACTAAAAGAATATAGTAATAATTATTAAATCATAAAATGCATACAGACCAGTAGGTTTATCAATCCTCATGAGTTTCAGGTAAGGTTGAATACCGGAATGAGTTTTGTTGACTAATTTTTCCATCAATGCTAATTCTTCCTTAGGTTTCTTATAATCTCTTTTTACTTCTTCATTTTTAATTAAAAGACTGTGCGTACTTGAAAAATTACAAACACTTAAATAGTTTTTATGTTTTTGAATGATTTCATGAGACTTATATGGTTTGAAATAAAAACATGACATATTATAAGCATTCTTCTTAAAATACTTTATAACTGACGAACTTTTGCAGACTGTCACATGAGTAGGTAGAACACTTTTCCACATTATAAAAAAATAAATTATTAGCAAATACACAAAAGCATATTTTCAGTAATTCAAAGTTATCTTCTTCAAAAAAGGAACAAACTGATTATTTTTCAGTTCATTTCAACAATCACACCTATAAACAAAAGATAAACAATATAGTTGACTTCAAATATGTAAAATTCATACATACTAATTAGGAAAAATTAGAAATAAATAACTCAAATATTTAAAAATTAACTATTCATTAAAATTAAAAATTCTGACTTTTTTTCACAACAAATAAATAAAACAATACACATTATAAGAATTATTTTTTTAAAACAGACAACATTTATAAACTTTTTTATAATTTTGGAAAAAAAATGTTTTAGAGTACAGTTAATTGATAAAACAAAATACTGGATGTAGATCTTGGAAAAATAAAATAAAATTTTATTTCAATTAATGTTTTATACCATATTATAATTTAAATTTTTAAAATATCAATGGGATATGCGGTAAATAAATCCAAAATAAACATATGTATACATTTAAATTTCTAATCTGAAATATATCAGCACTTTTAACTAATATAAAGGCATACAACTTACACATTTCATAATCACATTTCGAAATAGAGACATATTTAAACAGCATTCACAATCACATGGAATTTTCACAATAAAACCTCGATCAAAACATTAGCGGAAAACATGCAATCCCACCATTACGCAATCAGAGTCAAACAGACAGCGAGCTTCTTTTATTTTTGTGATTAAAAATGAAATAGCCGATCTCAGTTTAAAATTTTTTAATTATGGTTTGCTATATTCAAAATAAATTATATGTTGTGTTAAAACAAAAGAAAGGACTACAGTTCTTTCATACTAGTCACACTAGTACTAAGGAAAGAGGGCTTGAATTTTGTCCTCTTGAAATTTAAAAAAAAAAAAAAATAATTAATAAATAGGCTAATAGGCTAGAAGTTATCTACACTTATACGCCAAAGTTTCTAACTCAGATTTTGCCAATTATATTTATGATTTATAATAAGGAAAATATTACTTGTTTAACATATCGTTAGAAATGCTTCAAACATATTATTCAATTTTACATTTACTAAACGCTTTTGGTCCAAATTTGCTTTTGCAATCATGTTTGGTCATGTTTACCTCCAACATATTATTTACATTCTGTTTAATTTTGTATTTTAAACCATAAACTGTTGTGAATTTTCTCCTCTTTGCAGCTTCTGCTTTTAAAAACGAGGAAGCTCGACGGAGATTGTGAAATGTGTGTCTCGCGTCTATAAAGTGTTTTTTCGCGTCTATAAAGTGCGCGTCGACAGTCAAGTTCCCAGACTATTTTTCATATGACATCAAAATGAAGAGCAATTTCTTCTAAAAGTCTTCTCAGAAGGCAATGTATCATACTTGGGAGTGTTGTCCGGGTCATACATAGAGTGGAGTACAAGAACCACCGATGTTCAACAGAAAATAAAATATCGTCGACCGAATCAGTCTTATGTTTAATATACTATAAGGTATGAAAAAGAGTATATTATTACAGCAAATAAACATTTCTAAAAAAATTTAGACAAATAAACTTTTTGAAGAAAAATAAAAAAAAAAAAAAAAAAAGGTTTATTGATTTGAATCAATCGATTATTTTACATATTTAAGAAAACCTTAAATGGCATGAAATGTGTTTTGTTGCTTAGTAATAAGAACTTCTGGAACTGGTTTTGCCGAATTACAGAAAGTAAAACATTTTTAGTTTTGGTAAATTTTATTAAGAAAAAATGTTTGTGAAAACTGCATAAGAAATTAAAATAAAAACGCCATTGGCGTTTGGAAAACATAAGACAACGATTAAAAATTATCGTTTGGCAAATTGTACAGAAAAAATAATTTTCAATGAATATTTATTGATAAAAAGAATTTGGTATGCCAAAAATAATGTTAAGCTTCTGTAATGGGGCATTTGATAATCAAAATGATTTAAAAAAGAACACAATCACACCAGTTTCAATTATTTATAATTTATTTCAAGAAAATGTCCAAGAAAAATGAAAAAAAAAAAAAAAAAAAAATAACTGCAAAATAAATACTAAATGCAATTTTAAAACTCGTAAAAAATAATATTTATCTATTAAAAAGCATTCCAAAGTAAAAATTCGACTGGGTCGATATACAGGCTACCCATGAAGTTTTAGAAATGAAAAGAATAAAACGGGTACTTACGTATTAACGGTACCTTGGCGACAGTTGCGCCAATAAAGAGCACACGCGCCAACCGCAGCTACAGATTTGGCGCCAATCTACACTTAAAATTTTTGTTCCAAATAATAAAAAATATATGAAACACTTCATTTAAAATCAAAACGCTTTCAAAATATTTTTATTCCAAATAATAAAGATTGGCGACATTTAAAAACCGCCAAGTCTGTTGCCAAAGGAGTACCGTTAATACTTAAATACCATAAAACGCAAAACAGAAATCTTAAAAATAAAAATAAAAACTACAGAATTCCAAACTATATTCCCTTTCTTGAAAAATCTCCTTTTTCATTTTGAAATAAAAGTGTCTTGTATCGTTTAATCGAGCCATTTTACATTATTTAATTAGATAATTATTAGCTCTTGAAAGGAATTTAAATAAGCATATTCGTGGTGAAAAAAGAAATGAAAGTTCAATGCATATAAAGGGTAATAAACTTAACGATCACGCGAATAAACTTTAGTATTAAAAATCTTCACCAGATGGCACCAGGTGTAAGGTATCAGTGTGGTTAAGACTGCAAATTGATTTTAAAGGGAAAATAAAAGGTTTTTCTATTTATTTAATTAAAACAATAATGACAATTGTTTCATGATTTTTGTTTACACACAAAATAAAAAAAAAGGGTTGACTTCAGTGAAACTATCAAAATTGTAGGTATTATAGCTTTTATGGAATAAAATGACAAACAAGCAGACACCTAACTTTTTATACAGACATACAGAAACTGAACGAAAAAAATGTAAATAAAATAGAATTTTCAAATTAAAAATAATAACATTTTAATGCACATTTGAATTTGTTTACGTCAACAAGGAACAATGTATCAAAAGAGCGTGCAATCATAGATTACAACCCTGACCTGTGACACCTGTTTGCTTTGCCGAAATCTCCATTCAATGATGTTTGCATCTTCAAGGATGAGAGAGTAAACATAATCATCTGTCACAAAAAAAAAAAAAATGGGCATTCGTAGTCATGATTAGCTTACGATTAAGGATTTGAAAATAAACATGCATGTCCCGAAAGGAATTCCATGAACACGTCAAGATTAGGGGCAAAGGCCAAGGAATGTGGGCAAAAATTGATGTGCATTAAACGTAAGTTGTTATTTTGTACCCAAACAGAGAGGCTTTTTTTGTATTTTCATTAAATTATATATATATATATATGACTTGGGGATGACCGGCAACATAAAATACAACTTTTTAGTTTTGATAGTTTACTATAAATATTGCTAGGAAAAATAATTATATGTGCAAAATAAAAATTATCGTTTGGAGAATTATATATATATATATATTATTCTGAGTAGGAAATTGGTAATAGTGTTTTTCCTTATCTCTTCTTCTTTATTACAAGAAAAAAAAGATCTTTCTAATTTAAAATTTAGAATTGTCTTTTAATAACTCACGTTTATCCTATCAGTGTTTTCTATCCCAAGATAGGAGTTCAAAGGGCCAAGGCACTCCGTGAACCCAAGAATGATGACTAAGCTTATAAATAGAAATAAATTACGAAAGTAAAATAGAAAAAGCTGGATAATAAAACATTACTGGAAAAATATATCAAATAAGTAATATAAATTTTTTTTTTAAAAATCAATTCCTACTTTTTTTTTCACTCTATTGCAGAAAAGTCCTTTACAAATAAAGTTGAAATTTTCTCTTACATCTGGCGCCATCTATTATTAGAAACATGCAACTTAGATCTAAAAAAAAATAAAATGAATTAATATTTGAAAAATCCGTATTTACATCAGTGTCACCCACTATAAGTTAAAAAAAAAAATGTATTTGAACGTGAATGGGTGAATAAAAAGTGTTTTATGAACAATTGAAAATTTGAACAAAATATATATTGGGAGAGTGTGAACTGATAGAAGGAATTGAAAAAGAATACGATCCTATGAAAGCTAAATATATACGAGTTTAGTTTAAAGAATATATATATTTTTAAAAAGAAATAAACAAAAAAAAAAAATAGGCGAAGTGATGTCATCAAATGACATAAAATAAGGTTTTTTGTTTAACAACTAAAACTAAAGTTATACATTTATGAAATATACATACATATATATATATGATATTATTGAGTACACATCAGATGAAAAGAATTTTGTTGTGTCTAATCAGTGTCCTGCAGTGCAGGACGGACATCCCATGGGTAGTCTACTCGTGGATGGATGGAAAGGGGGCAGCTTCTGTTGGGATGGTGCACCAGTAGGTAGAAGTCTGACATGGCTGAAGAAGGAGGGCAGTGCCCTTCGGGAGCATTTTTAGGGGGGAACTACCCCGTATTTGCGTAATAATACGGTAGTAAATCCGGAAAACTGCCACCAGGTAGTCCGACTAACGAGGTAAGATAGGCTCCTCGTTTTTTGAAACAATATCTACAACGATGCCGCCAGCAGGTTGAACCACAGCTCTAATGCTCACCAGCGGCGCACATTGCCACTGAGCCACGAATTAGGCAAGTGAAAGAATAATTAAATTAATGAAAACAATTATATAAGACGCTAAATATTATAACTTTGGTATATTATGCTAAAATCATATACATAATATGGTATATTATGTATATGAGTAATTATGTATATGAGAACATTATGTATTATAACTGGTATATCATGCTACAATTCATATACATTTTCCTCTGCATGCATATATATGAAAACACCACAAATCAATATAAAAATCGGAGAACTGACAAGGCGTGAGTTAGGAATACGACCATTTTGTACGCCAGAAGCCACTACCGGTATTCGCAACATGCAAACTGTATAAAAAAAAACATCATAACATTTGCAATACGAAAACCCTGAAGTGCCTGACATTTAAACGCCTTAAAAAAATAAAAAAATAAATAAAAATTAAATAAAATAAAAAAAAATGGAAGAAATTGTTTGAGATCCACAGTGCGCATGCGTTGCAGCAACGAAACTGAAAATCATTTAATAAATCAAAAATCAAAAGATTGAACAACAAAAGCTACATTGGCAAAACAAAAAAAACACAAAAATTTGTACATAATATGCAATGATGACAGAGCGTGAAAACGTGTTGTTCTGGAAATCCGTAAAAAAAAATTAAATAAAAAAAATTAAAATAAACTCAAAAAGTCAATTATAACATTCCGAAGATAGCTTTATCGAAGAAAACATATCCTTAAGTCATTATACACCTTCTGCTCGCTAGGCGACAAAGACACACCTAGCAACGTAATCTGATTAATATAACATATATATATATATATACAATATATTTATACGGCATTTGAGGACCGGTACTTGAAGAGATGTATTACAGCTTACTAAAAATAAGTGTTTTATTTAAGAATGTAGCGACGCATTGAGGCACAAACACACACACAAAAAAATTAGACATGAAAAGAGAAAAACACTCTTTATTGATATTATTATAATTTTACTACATATATTATTATTATGTATATCTATAATATTTGTGTTTTCTTTTTTACTGATTGGCTTCTACATTTTCCGGCCTTTGATGTACGCACATATGTAGTGATTTTAAGTTTCGCCAACTTTGTTTTATTCGTAACTACTTAGAGGCTTTTATCAATGGATTTCGAAATTTTTAATCCGTTTAATTTCGTAGGATCCTTATTAAGAAATAAAATTGTTTCCTAGATAGGTATTACGTTGATACTCGCAATTGGAAAAGCACGTTTTTGAAAAAAATTCTGATATTCTAGTTTACAATAAATTTGAAAATATTGAAGAAAAAATTTTTTTTTTATTTATTTAGATTAAATCTATATCTTCTTTTAATCTTTCAGCAAAACTCGAAAATCAATTCCCATTTTTTTTTTTTTTTCTGACGTGTTTTTCAAAAGTACTATTGAGGTATAATGCGGCAGGGCTTTAGAAAAAGTAACAGAAGGCTCCATGCGATCCTCAGGTTGGCACAGTTCTGGCGCAGGTTGGCACGATTTGCATTCCTGGTTTGGCACAGTTTTGAAACGAAACATGTTTTTGGTAATCCCATGTAATACGCTAGAAATTCTTACTAAACCAAACATTTGCCGACGGGTAATGTCTCAGATATCTAGCAAAGTGGAAACTGTAGTAATGGATAAAAATAAAATAAAAAAATAAACAATCATAGTCTTACATTTGTGCTATCGCATGGTCGATAAAAAGTTCTGATCATCTAGATTACGATAAATTAGGAAACATTAAATAAAACATTTTTTTCTTATATTTCTTTTTTTTTTTCTTTCTCAAAGTTCTAGCATTTTAACAAAAGCTATATTTTCCTACTTATCGAAATTCTTATTTATCAAGTCAGTATTCAGATTGGTGGTGTTCGAAGACTTGAGTTTTTAGTATCTGGTGGAAAGACCGTGTAACCTCTTCCATCACATAGGAAGTATGAATGGTTTGAAAGGAAGCATGATATACTTCATATAGAAAAAAATAATAGCTTCCTAAAACAATTAGACTAAATAAAAACATGGACTTGCTATGTGTGTCTAATTTTCAGTGTCCTGCAGTGCGGGACGGATATTCCATGAGTAATTTGCTTATGGATTGAGGGAAAGGGGTGCAGCTACTGTTGTGATGGAGCACCCGTAGGTAGAAGTCTTACTGACTCCATGTCGCTGAAGAAGGTTTGTTTGACCCTCTACGGTCATTTTTTGTACATTTTATTCTAATTATACCGGGACCTACAATTTTAACGGAGATTTCGAATCACTCACAACCATCCATGCCCCCGCCAGGATTCGAACCTGAAGCTTGTGGTACCAAAAGCCAGAGCGCTCTCCAATTGGCCATCACGCTGAAGAAGGAGGGCAATGCCTTCCGGGTGGACTTTTAGGGGGAACCACCCCACACAGGACTATCGTATGGGAGAAAACCCGGAAAACTCCCACAAGGTAATCCGAATAACGAGGCAAGATGCTGGACATTCCAACTGCCATCAAGATTCCTTTTTTAAACAGTTTCTACAACAATGCCGTCAGCGGATTGGACCTCAGCCTAATGCTGACCAGCAGCATGTTGCCGCTGGGTCACGAGTCGGGCGGACTTGTTATTAATCTCAAATTTATCAGTAATAATCACTGTCCTTTTGGCTATAAAATGTACATTTCAGAAGCAACAATGCTTACCTGTAGCGCGCACCTCGTAGAAGTTTTGGATAGGCATTAATAAATGAATATTTCAAATTCTATCGCATGGCTGAGTGACTAGCGATCTGAGGCTGGGTGTCGCATATTTCGGGGTCGAGTCCTGGTGATGCCATGGATGTTTGTAGTGGTTCAGAATCCACTTTAAGCCGTGTGTCCCGGTCTACCATGATCGTAACGCGTTGCGGAGGTGGTGTTACTCCGCGTCTGTAGCTTGTCTTCAAGCTACACGCACCTCCTGGGTAGTGCTATGGATGTTTGTAGTGGTTCGAAATCCACTTTAAACCGTCTCTCCCGGTCTAACAGGATGGTAGAGCATTGCGGGGGTAATGTTACTCCACGTCCGCAGCTTATCTTCAAGCTACACGCCCACCCTGGGTAGTACTAAGTGAGTAACGTCGGTGCAGCTCTTGTTTATGGCATAAAAGATAACTGTCTAAGTATTTGCCAGCTGCATTGTAAACAAATATTATGAAGCATTCAGGATCTCGAGATCTCTCCGAACAGTGCAATTTATTCCGAAATGCATCTAAATGAATAATATCTTAAACGACCTTTTGAAATAAATGCTTTTTAATCTTTTATTTGAATGAAGACGAAGTCAAAAAAAGACAATCAAGGCGGTTTCCGAAAACGCCAGGTTTACTTCCGTGAAGTCAAAGTTCAAAACCGAATGTTTCTGAAGAAATGATTTGCATGCAGTTAATTATATTGTGATTTACAAGGTGTTCTTTTGGGTGTTTTCAACAAGAAATCAACGGGTTTTTTATGATAATCCTTCAGGATGATGGATTTAGAAAATTTGTGAAATTAAATTTAATGAATTTCATTGAATTCATACACGAGGAGTTATTAACAAAACAGTTAACAGTACTATTGCTCTAACGAATGAAATGACATGAAGGTTATTGACTGCTATTTGCATGGAGGAAAATATAAATTTAAATAGTTTTTCAACTACTATATCTGATAATTATTATACTTTTATTATTTATAATTCTAGCAAAATGGAAATATTTCCTGCTGTACCATTTTCATTCACCCTCAAGGTAAATATTATCAATCACATTTGATCCATTCATAGTTTTTAACATCCAATCACTCAAAAATCAAGCGAGAAAAGTCGGCCAACACAATTCCCCGACTCCAGAATGGGATTTTTTTATACCGACTCCCGACTTCTGACTCTTTACCGTCATTTTATGAACTGTGATCTTTATTAGTTAATTTATAAGAATTTGTGAAATAAATTCGATGACTTTTATTGAACTCATAAAAGCAATTCAAAACTGCGTTAAAAGACTATTTTTAAAAACAATATTTAAAGATGTAGTATTTGCTCTTTTTAGAAAGATGTTTCGGATACCCGTCTCATGGCTTGGTGGGCATTAGGAGGTCTGAGGTTCAATCCGCTGGCGGCTTTGTTGTAGACACTGTTTCAAAAAAGCAAGGTTTGGTTTGGTTTGTCCCTCTATGGTCATTTTATGCACACGCAAGCTAATTAGATCGGGACCTGCAGTTTAAAGTAATCCGAACCACTGACAAGCCTCCATGCCACCGCCAGAATTCGAACTTCAAAGTGGTGCCAAAGGCCAAAGCGCTAGCCAACTGGCCATGAGGCCGCCAAAAACGAGATGAGACTCGAGGGCATTTGTGATGTTTAGTCTCTCGCGCCGTGATTCGGACTACCTGGTGGAAATTTTCCGGTTTTCTCCAATAAGAAAAGCAAATGCGGAGTGGTTCCGCCTAAAACTCCTACCAGAAAGCACTGCCCTTCTTCTTCAGCGACACGGTGTTATGCCAGATTTTTCCTACGGGTGCTCCATTGCACTTTCCCTCCATCCATGATTAGATTACTCATGGGTTGTCCATTCAGCATTGCAGGACACTGAAGATTAAACACAACACAAAACAACGGATATTCTGGAATCTCCTCACTTAAAGATGTTCTTTAATATAAATATTAATTTTTAAAATTTTACAAAAGTAAAACGTATTTTATGAAAGCGTCGGAAATCAGATTTTTAAACAGATTCCTGATTCTGTTTCCCTGCTCCTTTAAAAGTGCTCAACTTTCGACTCATTGCTCCCGATTTACAAAATACATATACTACTGTGTCCAAAAGTTAGACCAGTTTTCAATTTAAATTTCCCGGGCATATTGTATTTCAATTTTTTTTTTTTTTTTAGTTTGCTGGCACTGTCCTTGACATCTGTGCGAAATTTCACGTCAAAGTATTCATTAGTGCTTAAATGAGACGCTTGGCTTTGTGAGACGCTAAAGCGGATTCTGGCGATTTTGAAACGTCTGAATGAATTGAGCAAGAACTTGCGTAGGAACCTCAACCGACGAAGCTCACATCCAAAAAATTAAAGATATGGTGCTGCAAACCGTCGATTTACAATTGCAGACCTTGCTGATAATGTTGGAATTCCAAAATTCCACTTTAAAAAGTTGTTTTGGACCTCAAATGCGTCAAATCTCGATGGGTACCGAAAACACTGAATGCGCCAGCTCACAATGCATTGATTCTTTGCGACTTTCTCAGCAAAAATGAAACCCATATTGTTCCACAACCACCGTATTCACACCGTGTGACTTCTGGCTATTCCCTCAACTCAAAAGACCACACCGGGGACACCGTTTCGAGACGATTGAAGAGAGATTTCAAAAGTCGCCGGAATCAGTTTTAGCGTCTCACAAAATCAAGCGTAACTCAAACACTAATGAATATTTTAAAATTTTAAAATTGAAATACAATATGCCCAGGAAATTTAAATTGAAAACTGGTCTTACTTTTGGACACAGTAGTACAATATATATCCTATCAAAATAACAGTACCAAATGAACGGGTACCAAATTATTACAGAAAACCTGAAGTCAAGCCAAAGAAAATTGTGCATTTGAATCACAAAGATGCTCTATTTGTAATACATCAAATCCTATATTGTTCTTGATAATAGAATAGATACTGTAAGATATTCTTTCATTATTACATCTTATTTTAACGAGGCTCACGATGAAGACATTGAATAATTCTAATAGTAACAATTCCAATAAGTATTTCGTACTTTTTTTTGCATCCTTTTGAAATTCAAATTCGTTACTTTATTTCCACTCATTTTTTTCATTGCAGTTAAATGCAATTAAAAGATATACAATACAAATGAAAATGAGGAAAATGGGAATACTTCAGCACAAATGAATTTATCATAACCATACCCATACCATAAATTTAGTTCTGAAATACGGAACTTAGAAAAAATTTTTTTATTGTTTTTAGTTTTTAATTAGGATAGTACTAGTTTTTGGGCCTGAACGACCGAGTGACTAGCGCTCTGGTGCTCGGTACCCAGGTTTTCGAGTTCGAGTCCCGGCCGGGCCATTGATGTTTGTAGTGGTTCAGAATCCACTTTATACTGTGTATCCTGGTCTACCATGATCGTAGAGCGTTGCGGAGGCAGTGTTACTCCGCGTCCGTAGCTTGTCTTCAAGCTACACGCACCTTCTGTGTAGTGCTAAGTGAGTAACGTCAGTGCAGCTCTTGCCTTAAGGCATCGAAGACAACTCTCTAAGTGTTTGCCAGCTGCATTAGAAAAACATTTTTTTTTTCAATGCATTTAAATGTAATTAAAAAGATATAAAAATACAAATGAAAACGAGGGAGATGGGAATAATTAAACACAAATGAATTTATCATAACTATACCCGTGAAATAAATTGAGTTCTGAAATACGGAACTTAGAAAAAAAGTTTTTTTTTTTAAATTTTTAGTTTTTATTTCTGATTGTGTTTGCTTTTGTTAATGATTGATATAGTTGATTGTATTTGTTTTTGTTAATTAGTAATTAGTAGTTTTCATTTCAATGTATTTGATGTCTTTCTGCCATTCAGTCGTTTCTTTGTATACCTTGTATGCAAAGAAACTTGTATACTTTGTATGTTACAGTAGAACTTCTGTAAGTCGAACTTCAAGGGAGACGCCAAATAATTCGAGTTATAGAGGATTTCGACTTAAGCGGATTTTGTAAGAAAAATATTCGACTTGTAGAGGTCTAGATTCTTTCTAACTTATTTTGAGTTAGAGAGGTAAAATAAATAAAAATTCAAGTTACAGAGGTAATAAACATCTTTATTTGCAACTGTTTTTATTACTTTTTTTTACCAACTAGTGTGAAATAATTTTTTTTTTATTATATTGTATGTTATTTATTTTTTTAACATTATTATTTTTACTTTAAAACAATTTTTGTATTACTTTTTTACTTACTTTTTAATTTGGATTATTTTTTTGAGTATTTTTTCATCAATTATTACATGTTGCATACTACAACAGACATTATAACTTCTTCATTGGCGCAACAGCGTTATGGTAGTCCAAGGCAGCAGATTTCGAAGATGTTCTACTAGCAGATTTCGAAACATGAGATGTTTTCTTTTTTACTGGGTTGTCAGTCCAATACTCTACAATTATATTAGACTTACGGTATAAAGTATATTCTGAACTACTGCAAACATCCTTGACACCGCCGGGACTCGAACCCGAAATCCTGTTGCATCGAGCGCCAGACACTCGCTATCAGGCGGATAAATACCAAGGATAAATTTGTTAGGTTTACTTATTATTGCTAATTATTGTTTACTATTACTACTTATTATAATTACTTTTTTTATTATTTTTACTTTGTTAGTATTTGTTTATTACTTTTTTTACTTACTTTTTAATACGGAGTACTTTTTCATCAGATATTCTATTTTGTGTACTACAACATGGCAACTACTATAGATAAATTTTAGGATTACTTATTATTGTTTATTATAACTTATTATTATTTTTATTTAATACCGATTATTTTTTACTTAAGGAGCTCTTTCTCACCAAATATTACACTTTACGAATTACTACGAAATTTTTTTAACGACTTGTTTATTGTTATTTATTTTTTACTATTATTACTTTTTCATTATTTTTCTTTATTACTATATTTTGAAATAATTTTTTTTTACTTGTCTTTTTTTATATGAATTACTATTTGAGTACTTTTTTTTTTTTAATCAGATAATACATTTTGTCAACTACAATATGGCAATTACTACGGATAAATTTTTAGGATTACTTGTTATCATTAATTATTGTTTATTATTATAACTTATTATTTTTATTTAATACGGATTACTCACCAAAGATTACCTACCTCTTTCTCACCAAATATTGCATTTTACCAATTACTATAATTTTTTAATATTTGTTTATTGTTATATATTTTTACTAATACCTTTTAATGTTTTTTTTCTTTACTACTAGTTTTTTGAGATTACTTTTTTTACTTGCTTTTATACGGATTATGCTTTGATTTTGGAGTACTTTTTTACTAATTATTACATTTTTCCAACTGCAACTGTAAAAATAACCCGTAGTAGAGGCAATTACTACGGATTAATTTTTTTACTGTGATTATTTTTAATTTATTTTTTTCTGAATTAATTTTTCCCTGCCATTTTAATACGTACTACTTTTCCACCAATTATTATTTTTTTGTCAACTAGAGCAGGAAGGCCAGTTACTACGGATTTCCTGCAGTAATTACGGAAAACTAATAAAAATTTTATATTAACTTAGAATAACAGAAAAATCCAATACTTCTGTGGAAATTTTATGACATTTTTGTCTATCATTTTTCTAATTTAGTACAATTTAAAAACTACCATCATTTTAGAGAAAAATAACATCAATTTCCACAAATTACGGAAAATCACATGTGTTTTTTTAAATAAACGATAAACAACTTAAAAAAAATTTCAGCAAAAGATTAAAGAAGTATATTTTTAATTTTTTTGATAATTGTGGAAAAATATGAGTTTTGTAATTTTGCCATCAATTAGATGATTATAAAAGGATATGGCGCCATTTTTAAAAAATTTTTAGTATATTTGTTTTTTGATCAGCCAGTGAAACTATAAAATACTTATACTTAAATCTGGAAATAAAATATATCTAAGCAGTAAAATAAGTGTGTCATTGAAAAAAATATTTGAAAATCAACTGATTTATTAATTCCAAGAAAAAAAAAAAAAAACCTTAACATTTAGTTTTCCAAACAGGACATTTTTAGCATTTAGTTAAAAATTTTCAAAGAGGTTTTTTTTTTCTTTTTAAAGCAGCTGACAAACACTTAGGCACTTGTCTTGGATGCCTTAAGGCAAACGCTGCACAGACGTTTCTCACTTAGCACTACCCAGGGGGCGTGTAACTTGAAGATAAGCCACGGAGTAACAATGCCCCCGCAACGCTCATTAGACCGGCACCTACGGTTTAAAGTGGATTCGAACCACTACAAACATCCATGGTACCGCCGGGGCTCGAACCCGAAACCTGTAGTACCGAGCCAGAGCGTTAGCCACTCGGCCATTCAGGCCCGCAGTTTTTAAGAGGTTACAATAGCAAAAAGAAAATAAAGTAGATTTCCTTTGAATGATCAGTATTGATAAATCAATTGAAAAGACTATATTCTTAAAAAAAAAAATGTTTTTTTCAATGCATCTCTTGACAACAATATTGTAGACTCTTTTCATCTGTCGTTCTGGAATAGCTATTTATCAAGTTTGAGCGACTTATAGTAAAGTTTTTTTTTTGTTGATATTAATACCATAAAAGAAAGTTCTTGAAGAGTATATTATTTAACCAATGGATAAAATATATGACGTATATTTTCGGGTACAAGAAGATAATTTTTTCTCTCTCTCATCTTACAAAAAACGACGCAAGATATTATTTTATTGGGTTGACAATTAAGTAATTGCGGACATTTTTAGTGAAGCAACTTTGTTAGTTTGATAAAATGGATAAAAGGAATTTCGTGTGTTAATAAAGCATTTTTTTTGGCGAAAAAAATGCTATTGAACCCAAGGCTTGGCTTGATAAACATTATTCGGACTGTGCACCAAGCAAAATCAACCTTACAGAAGTGGTTTGCTAAATTTAAACGAGGCGAAATGAGCACCGAGGGACGATGCACGCAGTGGACGCCCCAAAGAGGCTGTTACCGACGAAAACATAAAAAAAGTCCAAAAATAATTTCTGATAACCGTAAAAGTGAAGTGGATTGAGATAGCTGAGACCCTAAAGATGTCAAAGGAACGTGTTGAACATATCATGAATGAATATTTGGATATGAAAGCTCTGTTCAAAGTGGGTGCCGCGCGAGCTCACAATCGACCGAAACAACGTATGAAGGCAATAACTGAAGGCAATAACTGAAGGCAATAACTGCAACGGGGGGCCTGAATGGCCAAGTGGCTAGCGCTCGGTACTACGGGTTTCGGGTTCGAGTCCCGGCGGTGCCATGGATGTTTGTAGTGGTTCGGAATCCACTTTAAACCGTAGGTCCCGGTCTAATAGGAGCGTTGCGGGGGCATTGTTACTCCGCGTCCGTGGCTTATCTTCAAGTTACACGCGGCCCCTGGGTAATGTAAAGTGAGTAACGTGTGTGCAGCTCTTGCCTTAAGGCATCCATGACCAAGCTGTCTATGTGTTTGCCAGCTGTATTAGAAAGAAAAAGAAAAATAACTGCAACGGTTGCCACTAGCGTATTTGAACCCGAGGCCGCGAATCCCGGTGATTACATTACAATTGACACTACATTACAAATGGACGGCAATTTTACAGTTGTTCGTTTATAAAAAATTAAAGAATTACTCGCAATATCGTATATTTTTCAAAATTCTATAATGGATATAGTTTGAGATTTTAAAAGAAATATATATATATCTTTGAAATAATTTATCTTTTCATATATGCATATTTTTTTCATATGCATATTTTAAATCACATTACAAGTTTGTTTAAAATATTTTTTCATTTATGAATATAGCTTATTGAAAGAGATATATTTTTTTTTTTTTTTTTCATGTCAGACAAACTAGATTTTTGCACGCACTTCTCCATTATATTAATTACAAAAATAATTTAACTAAAATAAAATCAGACCATAAAATATTGAATAATATTTGCATTTATGTTAATTCTATTGCAATGATAAATATGCTTATACAGTGTGCATGGTAGCAAGTATAATTTAATTTTTATGCAATTGCTTATAATTTAGTTCTACATAAATTTGTTATAATAATTTATTATTATAATATTACACTAAAGTATTATAATAATTTATTATAATAAATTATTAAATAAATTTGTAAATAAAGCTGAAACGCTTTTTTTTAAATCCATAATGCATTTTTTTTTAAATACATTTTTAATTTAAAAATTTAAATACAAGTAGTATATTGATTTTTATTATTAAAAAAACATTCATTGAAAAAAAATAAATATCAATTAAAAGTATTTGGCCATTTCTCTAAATGAAACTGTATATCTGATTATTGATTATTGTCATTTCTAAATGACATAACTTATAAAGAAATGGATAACCAAATTGAAAAAGAATTAATTAATTTTGAATAATTTGTCATACAAATATTGTTTTCAATACATTATATTTATTTTTATTTTAATTTGTAAATGGAATTAATTTTAAATTATTAAGCCCTATAAAAATAAAATTTAAAATTCTTCTTGAAAAACCTATAAAGATGCTTTAACGCGAAAATAAAACAGAACAAATCAAGCCAATCAAATAGACAATTTTTATCAAGACTTACTCTAAATATTTTCACAACTAATAACAGAAAATAGTTAACAAATAAATACTATTAAAAAAGATTTAACTATACTTATTTATAGATTGCTATTACTAGATTTAAATAAAATACTATCAATCAAGCTTTAAAAATGAACCTTAAAACAGGTATGGAAAAAAAGCGTGACCCATAAATCTTCCTTTGGCGACCAAGTTTGGCGATCTAGCTTTCGCCAGTTTGCAACCCTTATATGAAAGCGCCAATTTAAAAGGTAGAAAGATCTAACTTGCCGACTTGCCTTTCATTCTTAGTCTGTCCGTTCTACAGAGCTGTTACATGGAGAATGATGTTTCTTGTAATTAGACAGTGACTAATTTCTTGAACTCTTCTTAATTTTCTTTTTCATCTCAATCTGAATATTTATTTATTTAATTAATAATGTCGAAAAGGATATGCATTGTTGGTGGAGGTGCCAGTGGTTTGACGGCCATTAAAGCATGCTTGGAACAGAACTTGACTCCTGTCTGTTATGAGTGGACTAAGCATTTGGGTGGATTATGGCGCTACAGAGAAGACGACATTCACGGTTTGGGGTCTGTCATGAAATCGACCATCATCAACAGCAGCAAAGAAGTGAGTGCCTTCAGTGATTTCCCGCCACCAAAAGAGTTCCCAAATTACATGCACAACTCCAAAATGATCCGGTACATTGAAATGTACGCCGAGCATTTTGATCTGAAACGTCACATCATCTTCGAACACGAAGTCCAGAACATTGAACAGTCTGCCGACTATGAAGACACTGGTCGCTGGGTTGTCACCTTACAGAAGACTGGAAGCAAGGACTCGTTCCAGGAGACTTTTGATGGTGTCATGGTGTGTGCCGGTCATCATGTTTTCCCGCTTATCCCGAAATTTCCCGGACAGGAAAATTTCAGGGGAAACATAATTCACACGCATTCCTACAAAAGACCCAGTGGATATGAAGACAAGCAGGTCTTGGTGGTTGGTGTCGGAAACTCTGGTGGGGATGTAGCAGTCGAATTGAGCAACATTGCCTCACAGGTGTACCTGAGCACAAGACGGGGTGCGTGGGTCATCCACAGGGTGGGACCCAAAGGAAAGCCCTTCGACATTCACATGATGACTCGATTTTTCAACTTTTTCTTCAACAACCTACCCTACCCGATGGTCTGCTACTTGGCCGAGAGGGAGATGAACAACAGGTTCGATCATGACCTCTACAAACTGAAGCCGGAACATCACATCTTCGGCCAACATCCTATGGTCAACGACGCTCTTCCCAACAGGATTCTCAGCGGTACAGTTATGGTTAAAGGAGATATAAAGGAATTTACTGAGAAAGGTGTCATCTTCGAAGGAGAGAACGAAGAGTTTGCGGTGGATGACGTGATTCTGGCAACTGGATACAAAATCACCTTCCCATACCTCAGTAAGGAAATCGTTTGGGTTCAGGATAACCAAGTGGAGCTCTATAAATTCGCATTCCCGCCAAAACTGAAGCACAATTCGCTGGTCCTCATAGGATTGGGACAGCCCGTAGGACCCCTGATGCCAATTTCAGAAATGCAATCCCGAATTTTTGCATTGAGCATGAGCGGTAAAATTCAACTTCCTTCTGAAGAAGAAATGATGGAGGACATACGAAGGAAAGACATCGAGATGAGAAAGCGCTATTTCTCTGGACCCCGCAACACCATCCAGATGGACTGGATCAACTTCATGGACGAGCTCGCAGAAATCGCCGGCGTCCAACCCGATCTCTTCTCCATGTTCTTCAACGACCCCCTACTCTTCTACAGCTGCTTTCGGGGCCCCTGCCTGCCCTACCAGTTCAGGCTTCGGGGGCCCAATGCCTGGTCGGGAGCTCGTAGGGCGATTCTGGATGCCGACAAGAGGGTGGTGGAGGCCCTCAACACCCGCTACATCCCCAGAAGTAAAGTGGAAGAAGTGAACTTGTTCAAGTTGCTCATGGCGAGTTTTGGCATCATTCTGTTGGCGTTGTTCTTGGCGACGGTGGCATAAAGTATTTCCGCCATCATGCCCGTGTTATGCAACGCATTTCAGCCATTTTGTTCGTGTGAATATTGTATAAAACCTTAATTTTATTGCATTGTTTTTATAAATTGTGTAGTTTTAAACTGCTTTCTGTGTTCGTTTTAGAATTTCTAATAATAAATGAAAAAGTCTAAATTGTCGGTGTTTTTACTTTACTTTAGATTCCATCGACTTACAAAAGGGACGACAGAGAAAATTCAATTCAGTTAAAATTAGTCTCGTTAATGTGAATCTTGTTCCATTTTAAAACAATCTACATTAGTCAAAATTTAACATGAATCTGAATTCATGCGAATAAATTATAAATATAATTTTACACTGGTATAACTGCGAAGTAACTACTTATTATTGGTTAGCGCTCTGGTCTTTAGAACCACAGGTTTCAGGTGCGAATCCTTGCGGTGACATGGATGTGAATGGTTCGAAATCCGTAGGTCCTGTTAAATTGTAGGTCCTGGTCTAATTAACCAAAATTGTGCAAAAATAATCGTAGAGCGGCAAACCAAATCGAGGTTTGAGATCAAGGTACGAAGCTTAACTAAAAATCTTTTTTATGATTAAGAGGGGTCAGAACATATGCCTTCATTCGGCATGTCCTCCTGTTAGGATGAGGGGAGGGAGGGAAAGTGTTGACCCCCCAGATGACATTACTTGGGAATATTCGTTCAAGACTGTAGCGGCAAATGTGTGCCGTGTAAAAGACATGGTATAGCAGATTCAATATTGTCAAATGCATTTTCTTGGCTAATAACTTATGTCAATGTACGGGGCTTTGGAAAACGTTAATTTGATTCAAAATATGTCGTATTTAGAAAATGCACTGTCAACACTTTCTCTGCTTGTCACGTGAGGGTGTGTTGACAACTATTACGGGTCGAGTGGTAGCGCTCAGCACCCCAGGTTACGGGTTCGAACCCCGGCGGTGCTGTGGATGTTTGTAGTGGTTCGGAATCCACTTTTAAACCGCAGATGCCGGTCCGATTGTAGAGCGTCAGAGCCCAGACAGACTTTTCACCCACATCATTCCCAAACTGTGAAGGGACAACTCTGCTCGAGGCACAGTGATGCGGTGTGGTGTAGTAGTCGATAGTTATTGGTCTGCCGTAGAAATTAGTTTTCCTAGATTTTTTAGATGGACTTTACCACATTTTATAAAAAATATGACTGAAATCAAACATGCTTATGTGTATCCTACTAATTCATCAGTGGCGCAACAGCCTAATGTGGGCCAAGACCGTCTACCTACTAGTAGATTTCGAGAGGAAATATGTTTTTCTTTTTACGGGGCAGGGTTGTCAGCTCTACACCCAACCCTCAGCAGTCATGAGATCGGGATCTATGATTTAAAGTGCATTCCGAACCACTACAAACATCCATGACACCTCCGTGATTCGAACTCGAAACCTGTGGTACCGAGCGCCAGAGCACTAGCCACACGGCCATTCAGGTCCATCATACTGATTACTAAATATTTAGGCCTTCCTTATAGAATAATTTGACTACGAACCAGAGCGTAATAAGCACTGCAGGTAAAATTGCTCTTTACTGCCACTTTAAGCACTGCTGTGTAAAGCGTGAAATGAAACGAAGTAATAAAAATAAGTGTCAAAATGCATTATTTTTATTATGACCCTTCATCACTAACAAATATTAGATGTAAATGAATTATTATAATTTGTATACGACAGGTGTTATTACTGCAAAGTTTGAGAGGAATGAGTTCTTCACTGTCGTAACCTACTCACGGTACTACGAAAGCTCAAACAACGCATTCTCAATTTTATCTTTTGAGGCTTATTGGATTGAATTTTTTATTTGGGTACTTAAAGTCCATGCAGAACTGTCGTCTTTAAAATTTATATTAAAAGATTACTCGTATTTTTTTAATAACTAACAAAGCTATCAATTCAAAATCGCATGCCTTTTTACAACTGACTTCTAACCTTCACTGTATATGCCAGGGGTGGCCAAGCGGCGGCCCCAGGCTTGAATATTTTCCTGGTTTGTGAGATTTATAAAGTTTTACAAAATATATTTATTTTATAATGGCCAAAGGAGCGAAAACCAATGTATTAAAAAATTGTTATGTGTGCATCCCTATATTCAAAAATTAGCTACCGAAATTGTGTGAAAAAATTAACTTTGATTTTAAAATAATATGCTTGCTAATATAGTACATATATTGCCCGTTTTATTGATGAGTTGTTTACAGTTATGAGTTCACAGAATAACTGAATTATATTCAGTGAACTCATGATGTGCTATCATCTTGGAACATCTAATGTAGCAGGGTATTTTATATGCAGTCCGCGGAGTTAGGATGCATTTCCAAAGTGGCCCGCAAGATCATTTGGGTTGGCCACCCATGATCTACGCCAATACTAGCAGACACACCTAACAAAATTCCGGTTGAAAGGGGACCAAATATTGAGCACATCTCTTCCCGCGCGAATGCGTGAATGGCCACTGAGGAGGCACCACATCACGCACTGGCGCGGGTTCGCCAATAAAAGCGTTAATGTTTCATCTACTAAAAAATGATAAAGGGTACATTAAAACATTTGTTGTTTTAAAACACCTATTAAATTGAACTTTTTCTACTATTGAATATAATTTTTGGTGAATAAAAACAATATTTTTAGGGAAATATTATTTATTAGTGAAATATATTTAGTTATTTTTATTATTTGAGTGTAGTTTTTACATTGCTTTTTTTCATTGCATTTTATTTTTTACATTGCTTTTTCTTCTAATGCAACTGGCAAATACTCAGATCGTGATCTTTTATGCCATAAGGGCTGCACCGACGTTACTCACTTAGCACTATAACAGGGGGCGCGTGTAACTTGAAGATAAGCCACGGACGCGGAGTAACACTACCCCGCAATGCTCTTCGATCCTATTAGACCGGGAACTATGGTTTAAAGTGACTCTGCAAACATCCATGGCACCTCCGGTTCTCGAACCCGAAACCTGTGATGGCCTGTGGTGTCAAGCTCCCTTCACCAACAAATTAAAAAAAAGCGATTTTCAAAAGTAAATTTAGAGAACTTTTTAATATTTGACGTAGAAGCACTAAGTCCTTCAATTTTTTATTTTAAACTTTATTCTTCGTAATTATAATTTTCAGCTTTTTTTAATTATTAGCATGATATAAGTTTTAAATTTCGCTTGTAAGATAAAAATATAAAGGGCATCTCAGCTCTAGGAACTGTGGTGTGGTGTAGTAATAGTTGACAGTTGCTGCCCTGTCTTAGAAATTATTGTACCTACATTTTTTAGATGGACTTACTTTTCAGTCATATTTGTTATACAAGGTGGTAATAAAACATGTTTATGTGTATCCTTCTAATTCATCATCATTGGCGCTACAGCCTAGTTGTTTTGGGCCAATGCCATCTACCTACTGGTAGATTTCGAGACAAGAGATGTTTTTCTTTTTACGGGGTAGAGTTGTCAGCTCTACGCCCAACGATCAACAGTCATATGAGACCGGGACCTACCGCAAAGTGGATTCCGAACTACTACAAACATCCATGGTACCGCCGGGGGTTCGAACTGAAACCAGTGGCACCGAGGGCCAGAGCGCTAGCCACTCGGCCATTCAGGCCCATCATACAGATTTTTAAATATTTAGGCCCTTCCCTAAAGAATAATTTGACTACAAGCCAGAGCGTAATAAGCACTACAGGTAAAATGTCTCCTTTACTGCTACTTTAAGCACTGCTGTGTAAAGCGTGAAAATGAAACGAAGTCATAAAAATAAGTGTCAAAATGCATTATTTTTATGACCCTTCATCACTAACAAATATTTAATGTAAATGAATTATGATGAGTTGGTTACAACAGGTGTTCTTACTGCAAAAGTTTGAGAGGAATGAGTTTTCACTGTCGTAACCTACTCACGGTACTACGAAAGCTCAGACAACGCATTTACAATTTCATCTTTTTGAGGCTTATTGGATTGCATTTTTATTTGGGTACTTAAAGGCCATGCAGAACTATCGTCTTTAAAATTTATATTAAAAGATTACTCGCATTTTTTTTTTTAATAACTAATAAAGCTATCAATTCAAAATCGCATGCCTTTTACAACTGACTTCTAACCTTCACTCTGCGCCAGGGGTGGCCAAAGCGGCGGCCAGGCTTGAATATTTTTCTGGCCCTTGAGATTTATCGTACTTTTACAAAAATATATTTTATAATGGCCAGGTAGTGAAAACCAATGTGTTAAAAAAAATACGTTATGTGTGCATCCATCTATTCAAAAATTAGCTACCGAAATTGTGAAAAAAAATTAACTTTGATTTTTAAAATAATATGCTTGCTGATATGGTTGCTAATATATATTGCTCGTTTTATTGATGAGTTGTTTACAGTTATGAGTTCACAGAATAACTGAATTATATTCAGCGAACTCATGATGTGCGAGCATCTTGGAACATCTAATGTAGCAGGTATTTTATATGCGGCCCGCGGAGTTAGGATGCATTTCCAAAGTGGCCCGCAAGGTCATTGAGGTTGGCCACCCGTGATCTACGCCAATACTAGAAGACACACTCACAAAATTCCGGTTGAAGAGGGACCAAATATTGAGCACATCTCTTCCCGCGCGAATGCGTGAATGGCCACTGAGGCACCACATCACGCACTGGGGGAGGTTCGCCAACGAAAGCGTTAATGTTTCATCTACTAAATGAATGATAAAGGGTACATTAAAACTTTTGTTGTTTTAAAACACCTATTAAATTGAACTTTTTCTACTATTGAATATAATTTTTTTGGTGAATAAAAACAATATTTTTAAGGAAAATACTATTTATCTAGTGAAATATATATAGTTATTTTTATTATTTTGAGTGTAGTTTTTACATTGCTTTTTTTCATTGCATTTTA